>JYFJ02000689.1:0-115646 GCA_000934665.2 Catajapyx aquilonaris | reverse complement strand
ATAAGGTTCCTGAGTCTCAACGTAAAGAGGTTGAGAAATGCATATGTGACATGTTAAAGGCAGACATCATTGAACCAACTACATCACCATGGGCAGCACCAGTGGTTCTCGTTCAAAAGCCAGATGGTTCTCTTCGATTCTGTGTTGATTATCGACGTCTGAACAAGGTGACGAAGAGAGATATTTATCCCTTACCAACAATTGAAGACACATTGAATCATCTGGGAGGTTCTAAATATTTCACCTCTCTAGACTTACACTCTGGCTTCTGGCAAATCCCAGTTCGGAAGGAAGATAAGGAGAAAACTGCTTTTACATTACCAAATCATCGGTATCAATTTAAGCGCATGCCCTTTGGTCTTGCAAATTCTCCAAGTACCTTTCAACGGTTAATGGACACTGCTCTTGCTGGGTTGAAAGACGAAATATGTCTAGTGTACCTCGATGACATTATTATTTTTTCCCAGACACTTGAGGAGCATATCCGCAGGCTGGCTAAAGTTTTCCAGAAAATTAGGTCAGCTGGCTTGAAATTAAAACTAACCAAGTGCCACTTTCTCAAGAAAGAAGTAAAATATCTAGGCCATATTGTCTCCAGCGAAGGTGTTAAACCTGACCCAAAGAAGGTCGAGGCTATCAAAAACTACCCACGGCCGACAAAAGTCAAAGAGGTTAGAGCATTCCTTGGTCTCGCTGGGTTTTACAGGCGGTTTGTAAAAGGGTTTGCTCACATAGCAAGACCTCTCACAGCACTCACGAGAAATCTGAGTAGCAAAAGACAACAATCTATTAGTTGGGGAATAGAACAAGAAAAAGCCTTCAATACTTTGCGTGAGGCACTCACTACTTATCCAGTTCTCAGGTGTCCAGATTATTCTAAAGAGTTCATTTTGTCCACTGACGCTTCAGGCTTTGCAATTGGAGCAACATTGTCGCAGAAGTTCGAGGACGGCATTCATCCTCTAGCATATATCAGTAGGCAATTGACAAAACCAGAGAGGAATTATTCCACAACTGAGAGGGAGTGTCTCGGAGTGGTTTGGGGCATAAAGTCTTTTCGCTGTCATCTGTACGGCAGAAAGTTCACTGTAATAACCGACCATGCTCCATTGCGTTGGTTATTGAACTTAAAAGATCCCTCCTCACGTTTGGCAAGATGGGCACTTGCTTTACAGGAGTACGATTTCGAAATTGTACACAGACCTGGTCGCCAACATTCAAATGTTGACGCATTAAGCCGTATATCGATCCAGGCCATCACTAAGGATTTCTCTGCCATTTGGGATAGAGACAAGGTTCGCTGGGAACAAGAACGTGATGCTCAGTGTAAGAAAATTCTAAACGGCATCATTAATGACCAACCCAAATATCGAGGTTTCTTCATAGAGGATGACATTATGTATGTACGGAAGAAAGGCCGTGACGTATTGGTCGTTCCTAGATCCTTAGTGTATAAGGTCCTGTGTCAAAACCACAATCCACCTTATTCCGCACATCTGAGGGTGAAGAAAATGATCGGACGTATACAGCAGTCGTTCTCTTGGTATGGTCAGAGATATTATTCAGTTCTGCAAAACTTGTGACGCATGCCAACGCCGCAAGCAGTCAAAACCAAGAGGTGATTCTCCGCTACAGGAGTACCCAGAGGTGTCACAACCATTCCAGAGAATTGCTATGGATCTTGTTGGTCCTCTACCCACTACTCACAATGGGAACAGACACATATTGGTCATAACAGATTTCTTAACGAAATATCCAGAGGCATTTGCCATTCCCGACCAGAAAGCAGAAACTGTTGCAGAGGTGTTGGTGTACCAAGTGATAGCGAGGCATGGGGTACCATATGAAATTTTAACAGATCGTGGCCGAAACTTTGCTTCTAAAGTTATGGAAGGCATACACACCCTTCTTCGGGTAAAAGCTTTGCAAACGACAGCCTATCATCCAGCAGCCAATGGCCTTGTAGAAAGATTTAACCGTACTTTATGTGATATGCTAAGTTACTATGTAGACACAAATCACATGAACTGGGGCAGAGAAATCCCCCTTGTCTTAATGTCATATAGGGGAGCCATACATGAGTCCATACGAGAAACACCCTTCTTCTTAAACCATGGGAGAGACATTATATTCCCATTTTTTGATGTCATCCGACGTCCACCCACCAATTCGATGTCCGATTTTGCATATCGTATTACGACCACCTTACAAACTACCTATCAAATGGTAAAAGAAAAAATACACCAAGCGTTTTTGAAGCAAAAGAGGACACATGACAAAGGCGTTCGCCCAAGGCACATAAGAGAAGGTGACTTGGTTCTCCTTAATCGACCACAATGCCCAGTAGGACTAAGCAATAAATTTTTTAGTCCATGGGATGGTCCCTATCGAGTTCTAAGTCAAAGAAGCCCAGTCATATTTGACATTCAAAAGATGGGCAGTCCCAAAACACAACTGGTACATAGAGACCGGTTGAGGAAGTATTTTCCTTCCACTCCTTTTCCAACGGTCTCTGAGGTCACACCGTTGGTTACTTAAACTTTTACTCAAACTGTATTCCATCATTCGTATATCATCCATACGTCATCAGTGTACTTGTTGGTAACACTTGATTACCATATTGTAACATCACCCTGGTTACAACCAACACTCCTTATTAAGTTATTAGAAGTCGTACAGTCAGCATCAGAAAAATTTTTGTTCCTGAAATGGCCCCGGGGAAGAAGCTGTGGTGTCGTCCGAGGGGGGGGAAGAGGACAAAGAGAAGAAGACATTTGGTTCCGTCTGCACTCTGCAGTCCAACAGGAGAATACCAGAAATCACCTTCCCAACCAGCCGAAACAAGAGAAGTAGAGAACACCAGTGCTCCAGATGGCTATGCACTCCACGAAATCACGCTGCCGTGCAAGGTACCATGCAGGAACCTTCAGTGGCTGCAATTACAGATAAAGAATCCATGGATGATGGACTTCGCTATCAACTGGCAGGGAGCGATACACCGATGGACCCGGTCTGGGGACCTCATATCCTCGGACATGAGCCATGGCCAAAGGTGGATGACTCGAGGTCACCGATGGACGAAGGAACGACAGACTCCGGGTCATCGATGGACGAAGGAACGACAGTCCGTCAAGGACTGGTCGTTCTTCTACCGGAGGAAGGACTATTGTAAGACCCAGGAAAGAGAGAAGACATTATTTTGTACTGTATTTCTCATTGTTCATACACTTACATATATCACCATAGTTTCACCAAGTGTATTTTGTATTATTTTCTTATTGTTCACTCACCCACATATCACCATCGATTCATCATCATTTTTGTAAACAGTGTTCTCAATAAAAAGGGGGCTGCACCGGGACAATTCAAGTCAGTCTGGTCTGAGTAGTCAAAGGGGAAGGTAGCTCTTGAGCCCTGCTCTAATTTAATAAGTTTTGACTAGACTTGTCCTGTCCTGAGTGTAGGTGTAATGTTGAATTGTTTGTTTTAATTGTTGGACAGGGACATGTCGATATGCTGGTGTCTATACCTGGCCAGCTCCCGCTTGTGAGCGCCGCCGGTGCGTTGGTGTATGTGTGTGTTATGGTCGTAGTGTATATATCGTATGTTGTATGTGAGTGGTATTTGTAAGAGCTTCCACCATCCCGACGGGACAGTCGGCGGAAGCCCGGACTGGGTCATCGTAGAGTCGTAGTGTCCATAGACAACTAGTTTTGGCGCTACACAGTTAATAACAAAATTAAGGGAGGAATATCTGAATAACATCAAAACCATTAGTGATTGTTCTTATCTCATTGGTACACATATGCCTAATAGCATCCTGGAGTTGTCGCAAGGTCCGTATCAGATCCGTATCACTATCAAAAACTCCGCAGCACTGTCTTCGACTGTCTTCCTACACCTCGCTCCTCCTTATGTGCAATATAAGGAGGAGCGAGGTGTAGGAAGACAGTCGAAGACAGTGCTGCAGACACAAGTCCTTTTCTGGACCTTTCTAGAATGGCATGTTTTCGTTGCTTTGTGTACTTTTGTCGAGAGGAAAAAATGTGGCACATGTGGCAACTTGTGAATAGAGCACGGTCCAATTTTTCAGGTCGCCACGCGAGGTGTATCACACGTGCAGCTATTAAACACGTGGGAGGGGATTTCTATTTGGCACCGGCATCGGCAGCCGATAGTGTCTGTTTCCCAGATGGTCAAGTGTTGCCCAGCATGTTTTTTTCCAGACTATTTCAGCCTTACATAATATAATTTAATTTATAATTTTTATTATCGTCTGGGGTTTTTCCCCTATTGACGGAGAGCACTTGCCTTCCTTTGCAATACTATGAGACTTACAATATAATATTGAACATACATCAAAACAATTTCAAAAAACAAAACAAACCAAATCGTAATTGTGTGCCTAATGTACAATGCAGTTTGAGCAGTGAAAAAGAAAGATAAAGAAAGGAAGGGAAACAACAGGCAAAAAACAGGGTTGCTGGGGGACTCTTTGATTAAAAAATAATGTGCATATCTCTTAGACTTCTTTAAATTTGAGAAATCTCTCTGAATTAAACTGTCCGCATATGTGGTGAGCATACCCAATATTGAATTAACGTTCTCATCCGCCAACCAACTGTTGGCGGACACTTCCATCTTCTCGAATTCTCTCGACACAAACCCAATCCAACTTTTGGAATTTCCACATGGTGATTTATTTACTTCGTAATCGAAACATCTTTTTGTCAGTGAGTCCGGTTGCAGCTTCTTTACTTTCAATAACCATTTAATTAGATTTTTCATTATCCGAAGTGCTAATGGCCTGCGCCCAGTCTCAAGTCTGACAAAATATCCAGCTGAACAGCTGGGGAGTACTAAGAATTTTTTAATGAAATACATTTGCACTTGTTCAAGTGTATCCAAATAATCCAGACCCCATATGAAGGAATTATATAAAGCGATGGGGGCGATACGCGCATCGAATAATTTAAATGCAATTACAAGGTGTCTTACTTTCAACTTCGTGAGGGTAGGCCAAAGTGCTGCAATTGCCATTTTACTTTTGTCCACTCTAGACGCTGCTGCCTTCTTAAATTTTCCAGAACTCGAAAATAATACGCCTAAGTAATTGTAATGGGCTGTTATCTCCAATGATTCACCATTCATACGGAAATGTGTTCCTTTTGCTAACGGTCCCCCTTTGCGGAATATCACTACTTTCGTCTTATTAACATTTATAATCAGTTTTAACTCGGCCAAATAGGAACTTATAAGTAATATTTTTTTCTTTAAATATAACTCATTCGGAGCTAGTAGAACTATATCAGCAAATTGCAAAAAGTGAATATCTTCTGAATTCGGTCCCAAATTAGCACCCGGAATGCCACTACTTAGTAGTTTATCCTTCAGGTCCGCTAAAAAAAGATTGAATAATATTGGGGACAGTGAATCACCTTGTAAAACACCTTTAGTTATTCGAACCGGAAGTATGTCCTCTTCACTTATGATCGTGGCTGTTGCATAAATACATTGTATCAAGGAAAGAAATCGACCACCGATTCCCAAGTTACCGAGTTTTTTCCAAAGTAAAGGATTGGGGTTTTTTTCCCCCCACAGTATGGCCTTCGTATTTTTAAGATCCCTTCTTCAACCAATACTCTTTGGAGCCTTGAGCTGAATTCCAGAGCCAATCCCTCCAACGATATTACTTCCATTGGTATATTTGACAGACAGTTATTAATAGGATCAACTAAAAAATCTAGCCCGCGCCTTCCGGGATGGCTATTTTGAGTTGTGTGGTGGATTCCAGTCTACGTTGGGTTGGGTTTATGTTTTCGAACTTACAAACCAGAGCAATTGGCAAATGATCTGAGCCCACCACACTTGTCACTTCAAACGAATGAATCATTGGAATCATAGATTGAGTAACCAGCCTGAAATCAATTGTGCTTTGACCCCTGGATGACAAATACGTAAATCTACCTGGATAATCAGTTGCCACCGCCCCATTCAAAATGAACAGGGCGTGGTCACTGAGTAGTTTCCTTAACTGTCTTCCACGACTGTTAGTCACTGAATCCAATGCAGCACTTTGGTCAAAAACTGAGACTTGTCGTGCTCCTTCATTTAACCAAACATTCTCAGTTTGTCCCAATCTGGCGTTAAAGTCTCCCATTAAGACCAAATGTGTGTCCACCGGAAGCTGCCTTACAATTTCGGAGACCCTATCAATTTCCTCATTGAAATAACTATTTGGTGGTAAATAAATTAAACCAATGGTCACTTTCCCCACAGTTTTCTCCAAAAAATCAGTTGTGATAAATATACTACAAGGGTTGGAGGCGTACAATTTACATTTTAATACCTTACTCACTCGGAGCCATAGCCCACCAGCCGCCCGTCCAAAATGGGCCTGTCTACGTGCAGGCACTTGAAAGTCATCATATTCTTGGTCCAATGGCACTTTACTCTTCATACACCAGGTCTCCAAAAGTCTTGTCGTTGCGAGTTGCATTGGGCTGGTGTGATGTCGTGTTACCATTCTGATCTTGCCTGGCAGCTTGTGCGTACGATGGGCGGGGTGCGCCCCCTGGTATACCGGGACCCCGTCTTCGTTGATGACTTGCCTTGTTCCATTGATCCACAGCTTGTCGTGACTAATCCAAGCGTTGTCACCTTTTTCTTTCGCTGCTTTCAGGTGGGGAAGAAGACTCTTACGTATCCTCCTCGTTTCCCAGCTGAAGTCATCGCGTATTGCGATTGATGTTCCGGCAAGATTCTTGGCACTTCTGCGGATAAACTCCTTGTCCTTGTAGTAGGTGAATGCCGCAATTAATGGTCTGGGCTGGGATCCGATCTGGTTCCGTCTCCCCCCTACCCTGTGCGCTCTGTCAATCGGTGGTTGAGCTGGAAGTCCCTGATGCACTTGATCACCTTTCTTTCTGCCTCGGCCCAATTTTCTTCACGTTCTTCCGGGATTCCGTAGAACACCAAATTGGAACGGCGTAGTCGGTCCTCCAGCTCTGTTCTGGTTCTGTATTGCCACCAGCTGGTTTTTCAGGGCTTCTACTTCAGTCCCATTCGACTTTGTCCGTTCCTCTAGGACTGCCATCTGCGTTGCTATACCATCAACCTTCCTGGATAGGGGGGCCACAACGTCTTGAACCAGGCTGGTCCTCAACTCTGCGATGAGAGACGTCTTGAGTTCTTCCAGAATTGGTGTGAGGGCCTCTACCGACAATGGGGTAGTGGAACTCATTTTATCGTCTTATCTTCGTTATGCTGACCCAGCTGAGCTGAGAGCCAAAAGGCACGTCCTTCCTGTTCAAGAGTTGGCGAGCCTCTCCGCCTTACATAATATACATCCTGTATGTATGAAGCTGGCTGTACTCTGCCGTCGAGTTCTTAACGCCTAGATTCTAGGTGGCTGGGCCAGAAAGATTAAAATTATGAAATATGTTAAAATATCCTGAATATGTACCTAGAGAACCTTGGAGAACTGTATGCGGAGTTTACCGAAGTGCCAAAAAGCTGCAAATAAGTATTACGAGTAATTAATTTCTCGCAAAGTACGACGATTTCAGCAAATTCCTCTAGTATGGTACTCAAGGTTGTTATTTCGCATCTTTTCACGCATTTCGTAATCAAATCAGCCAAAGTTGGGCCGCAGTAGTCCAATTTCGAGTTATTATAGCCCTTTTTTGGAAATTAATTTAGGGACTTCTAGACGAGTAAAATGGTTCCAGACACATTCATAGGGTTTTCCCAGATCTCGTAAGTATAGCTGTTATTTTTTGCAAAATATCTTGTCCGTATCTTCGGAGTACCCGTAAGCCAAAAACTGTGTGGTTCGGGCCGATCTGGGGTCGAAGGGGTTAATAAATTGACTTATTGAACCAGCTTTATACATTCACCATTTCCTAGGATCAGTCCTGATGAGGAGGATTACTTAATTCGTACCACTTGAAGTGGTTCGAGCCTTTTTCCTTTCCTTTGCAAGTCCCTCTGGTGCATGTTTCAAGTACACTTGTATGGCTTTTATGACTTCAGCAGCAGTGATTCCTGCTATGTTGGTTTGTACTATGGGCGCCAAAAGAATTGACCGGAGTTGATGGGTATATAGTGCCATATACCCATCAACGTCGGTCAATTCTTTTGGCGCCCATAGTACACCTCCTGTAGAATGTTCTTGATGTAATATCCCAAGATTTCATAAAATCACCTTAATAATGTTATAATTATTTCCAATTGACAGGGCGACTAATAATGTTTGCCTTATGACCAGAAAGAGTTGTGCATTACATAACGTTACTTACGCGTTATTATGACAGTTGAGAAGGTCAATCCAACAAATTCGTGTTCCTTTCCAACTGTTCCTTGCAGCCAGATTGTTTGTGAAAGTCTCCCTTAGTATGTTGTTGACAGAATTTGCCAGTCCATTTCCACCGAGTGAGGACAGGTGGTATTCACAGTAAAAATGAAAACATTCCAATTTGAGTTCAAGAAAGAAATACATTGTGCACTTATGTATCCAAGCTGAGGTAGAAAGACTGTAGGTTATTCATTAATGATTTTCAGTTACTTACAACATTATACATTACAATATTACTTGACTTACCATAATTCTTCTCGTTACTAAAAAAAAACTTCCATTTTAGTCACGTCATCGATGCTGTCCATTGGAAGTGTGGGACAACCAAGTGGTACTTTTCTATGCAGCTTCTTCCTTGCCATTCTTCAACAATGCCAAGATGGCACTATTTTGCGCAATTATTTGTTTATTCTGTTCCTTTATGGTCATCCAAACATGCATTGCTTTCCTATTGAATGCTGGAAAAGGAATGGCCATGACTAAGCACATTTGTTAAGGTATTGCTGGTATAGCTTATACAGCATTATTTTATTACCAGTGTTGGCCAAGTGTTCGTCAGCAGAGTGGGAAGAATTCCATTTCTCGGCAGCACCGCCACGTACACCATGAAGATTACCTAAAAATCAGTTAATCAATATATTCATCAACTGCATATTAGGTTAGTTCTGTATTACATGTTAAATGGCCACGCCACTCTATCACCATTTCAAATAGCATAATTTTTTACTACCATATGCAGAGTAATACTGGTAAATGGCCTACCTGTGTCTATACATCATATGTGGTGGAAGGGGGCAAGGCAGCTGCTCTCGTCCTCTCTTCTGTGTCACTGATGACAACTCGTGGGCTAGGCAGGATTCTGTTGCCTGCTGAGAAATAAAAGAGCACCCAGTTACTGCAACACTTCCGCCAGATGAATTAAAGTGTAGAGTACGTACATTCCGCAACTTGTGTCCTGTTGGGTGTGGAATTTGTCTCCTCATCTAGGGTCGTGTCTTCATCAAAGCGTGGTGGTCGGGGAAGGTCGTCAAAGCCTGGATGTAATGAGTGATTTGTTGATTGAAATTTTATGGTGCAAGTGGCAACCATAAGGCTACAATATGTTATCTGCCACAAGAAATATGACACAATAATTGCTAATGAAGAATTAATAGTATTTCAATGGCTTTATGAGTGATTCATTTATGCGGGCTGTTACATACCACAGTATTAACAAACATACTGGCACAATGCACATTCCGCTTTATTACTTCGTTTCGTGAATGAGCAATAATTATAGTTGTTGATGTACTTGGACATAAAGTATGTGGCAGATGATTGAGACAAAAAATTGGTAGTTTTGCTAGATGGCATACCTTTACCTAGATAGCAGATTTCTTATTGTGGCGTGTTTTTGGCAGTGCTTCATCATCATCGCCTTCTGAATCGATGGTATGTCTTCTCACTCTGCGACGATGGCTTCGCCTTATCCTGGGTAAATAATCGCCTTCCTCTCCCACATGAGTGCTGGTATTCAGATCTGTGAGCCATTCAGAATCCTTTGCCTTGCAGCGGGCCTTCTGGAAATCATCTAGAAATAAGTCACAGCAACTTCTCGTCGAGCCTCGTCGCCATTCGATGATGATGAGTTCCCCTCAAATTCCGCAACGCTATTGAGTGGCTATCAGAGTGCTACCTGGACAAACAAACAAACCGCATTTCACACCCATTTCGTGCTCACACGTAGGACAAACAGACGAACTTTGCCTAGTACATTCAAGCGCACACACATTGGGCAAATAAACAAACTACATTTTATACCAGGTCGTGCAGCCGTAAGGGCTACCAGAGTCAGTGGTTCAGTTTGGTGCACCACAGCCTTGACATGACCCCGAAGAAAATAATGACTTGAAGTGGTCAATACAGGAACAGGAACAATACAGGATTACGTGTTTTTATTAATAATAGTTACTGATAATAGCTATAATAGCCATTATCATTACCAACCATTTCTCAATGACAGCTCGTCTCTATTATTAGAGTAAGTAATGATAAGTGACTATTATTCACATAATTACTTGAGTAGAAACAGCATATGTGCATAATATCCTCGTATAGGGTGGTTATGTGGCGTCAATACAATCGGCGATAACTTTGTAGCTATTCCCTCTACAAAAAAATGATAGGGACTGAATATGTGCGAACTAGTGGGATCTTTCATTCTGCATTCTACATAAATCCACATGCATGCAGTCATTTACGAGATAAATCTAAAACCAAAACACCCCTTTTCGCCGCCATTTTCCAAGATGGCGGCGGGTTCCTCCCCACCAATCGCCGTGAACTTTGGATATGTTATTCTCCACATTTTTCTGAGCAAATGGTGAAACGTTCATTGCATTCCCCCCATGTCCGCCAGGTTTCCTCCGTCGGGGCGGCCTGACCAGAATTCCTCCACGAAAACATCTGCATCGAAGGAATCTTGATCGGCTTTCTCTGCAACTAACAAGAGATGCCACTTATTAGCGAAAAATAAAATTAAACAGGTGACACATTGCACGTATACTGTATACCTAGCCTCCAGGGATTTCCACAACCCTGGGCCGGAACTTGGGCGAAGTCCGTCCGGCTGCTGAGGAAATTTTGGACTGACCTCTTCCAATAATTGGGCTTGTCCGAGATGCAATTCGCGGTCTCAAAAAACTAGTGCACGTTCGTACTATTAGCATGTAATATTTTAAAAGTAACTGTTCGAAAGTAACTTCTCCGCGATAAACAACTTAGTGCGAAAAAGTCGCAATGTTAAACTGACCCTTCAATTGGAAGCCACTCAGCACGTGCCACCTCTGATTGGAATTATTGTTCACGTATCTTGCATAAAATTGGCAACCCTGCCTTTTCCGAGCCGTTAGCGAATTTTTGAACCTTCGTAAATTGGCACGGAGATAGTGACCGGGCCACTCATCACATTTCAGGCCATCATGGGCCTCCTATACTTTGACTCGACATGCTAATGATGAGTTATCTGGGCGCATTTCTCGCATTTAAAATATATATTTCCTCGTGCATGTCGTTGGATTGGATTATATATGTCAATGACAGTGTGTCGAGGAATCTGGAAAAAAATCTGCATATTTTTCACCGCATCCAGGAATTTGTAATTAAAGTTTGAAAATTCAACTCTTCCATAAGAAAAAGCACGATCCGGGAGGGAATGGTCGTGAGTACGTCACAGTTCTGAGAAGGGACGAAAGGGGCGGGAGCTGACGTCAGAAAAGCTAGTAGTATTGCTCGTGAACCAGCGTATGTCCAAGCGTATGTCCAACACGAACGAATGTACCATATAGTATTTGCTCCCGGCTATCTAACGAAGCGATTTTCATAATTTTTGGTGCATTTGCAACTGAGAAAATCTCCAAAAATGCTTTTACATTGGGAGAATAGGGCAACAGTAACGCCATCTCGGGTCAAGACGCAGCGCTCCAAAGGGGTAAGAATTCCCGTTAAATCCCTCTCCTCATGCTCAGCCTGCTCAGCGATTTCTATGTTCGTAGTTCCCTGTAAAAAAAAATGCATTTTTGCCACCTTCCTCGCCCAACAAATTTCGGCACATTCATTTCTGGTGGAAATATGCTACACCAAATGCAATGTTTTTGAAGTTCTTATACTTTTTGCATTTCAGTATATTGTAGTGTGCCTCCAATCTCATGCAAGACTGATACCTTGTTGGTCCAAAATTCTGAACCTGCTCACAGAAATGTGGCATGAAATGAAACTTTGGTGTTATTGTTTTTATGTGTTGGGTACAACTGTTGAAAGATTCTGTGGTTTCCAATCTGAGCTGCCCTATATGCTGTCATCACTCAGTTAGACTACTGCCCACAATAACAACTGAGAAATCTGAAGTATCCGAATGAAATTCAGCAAATATGGCGATGTCTTTGATACAAATTTCCTTATCATGAATGGGAGCTGCTCACACAGCATGTACATCGACATTGCACTCATAGTGTTATTGCCCCACCTTCGTGTAATGCAGATTCATATATTCGGCATGGCTTGAAGATGAATACACGCCATAATTGGCCTCCTGCGCTCGCTCCCTTTCTCATTCCTCCCTGCGGAGATTCACATCCTTATCGGGTGCTTCGACACTGAACAGCTCAGGGGAGTCAGTCTTGATTGGTGGTGTCGGCGGCGAGACATTCACTGTGATGGAGTGATGGAGGGTAGTAGCTGTTATGGTATGCCGGGCTTGACGTCGCACACGTACCTCCACTTCGATTGTTTAGTCATCAGGCGGTGGAGGGTCTTCGGCCATATTTGCTCCAGCAGGGACAGTCTGAGAGAGAAGTGAAACAGGTGGGGTCGAGACATCTTTCGTCGATGCACTGATCTGCGAGACGAGTCCTGGTAACGTGTCAAAGTACACGTGATACGTATATCCCTGGTTCCGTGGTAGGATTTTACGCATCCAGAGTGTATGTGTATCTTCTTTCTCGTACTAGTGGGTGCGCTAGTAGAGTTGCGTACTCGTAGAGTCTTTTCTTCCTTTTGTTCTCCCTGCTGGATAGGTACGGAGACTCTTGGTGTGGCAAGGAAAAAGGAGAGCAATTTTGCTCGGAAGGGATAACGGTTTTAGCAGATATGCGCCACTAGGATACGAGAAATAAAGCGGGTTAGCTCGGAAGGGTAATGAGCAGGATATTGCTCGGAAGGGATAACGGTGCAGGGAATTGCTTTTAGCAGATATGTGCCATTGGGGTACGTGGGGAAACAAGACGACGTAAGGCTCGTTCTGGACAGGAGCGGGTTGGCTCGCAAGGGCTTCGTGCACCTTTCCGTCCGGTAAGGGAAAAGAGACGAGAGGCTGTTGGCACTCGGTCTCGACTAGATATGTACACAAGCCAATGGGATCTTCCCCCATGTAAAAATAGTTAGGTGCGACAGGCGATACTTGAGGGTAGAACTGTGGATCCCACTTCTGACACCACGTAGATGTGACCAAAACAGGTACAACATCTGACACATGTGGGCCAAGTTCAAGTCCTCATTTATTATATCGCCAAAGAAAAGAGAATAAAGGATAGATAGGTGAAGTAGGGAATGGCCAACGGTATACCGAAGAGGTAAACCAAGGCCTACGCTCTTAGAAATATTGGTGCGAAAAAGAACCTTGAAAGGTTCTTTGGCCCGTCACCCAGGGAGAACCTTACTCAGTTCTATATGGAACCCTTTAGTAGGAGGTTGTTCCGAAACACTGCTCGGTAAGTCGGAGCCTGGTCACACACCACCGCCCGAACCACCAACCCAGTTTCATGCAGCTTCTGCACCACTTGGTCAAGCAGCTTGCTGAAAGTGTTCGTATTGACGCACCCACGGGACACGTAGTAGGCGACCATCACCTTCCAATGTTGGTGCAACCCCCTAGCCATGAACACCAGGGCCTCAGTCGCCACTGACTACGTGCGACCCTCGGAGCCCAGGTCCTGGTATCCTTCCACCACATCGTGTTTGGAGTCGTACTAAGTCCATGCCATCAGCGACATTGCATCCATGGCAAGCGTGCACTGGGCTTCCGTGGCTGACATCTCAGCAACCCTCCCTTCCAGCTTCCGGAAGAATGCAGGATTGAGCCCGGTACCGATGTTGTACTCATTGACCCACTTGCGGACCTGTAACGTGCTCCATTTGCATTTCACTGCATGCATGCTCCTGCTATTCCCATGCACGCCGTTCACTTCTGCGGGGATTTCTGGCCATTGGTTGTGTTTGCCCTTTGCGCCGATCAGGCACGCCACTTCTTCTGCAGTCCAGATTGGTTTCGGGGATGTTGCCTTCAATTCTCTGAAAGTAATTGGGTGAATCACTGCTTCCGGTTGAACGTCGAATGCGTTGACTGTCAATAGACCGTCCGGAACTCGCCTGTGATTGGTGGCCGCCAGTCAAGTCGACGAGGGTCGACTGGTTGAAACCAAGGGCAATTCGATTCACTTGGGAGGTTGCCAACTCCTGGTGTGTCGTGAAGGGCGTCGAGAAAGCGGGAACTTGTGTTGCGCTCAATCTGCAATTAAAATAAGAATGGACATTTTTTTATTTTTTTATTTGTTTTTGCCTGGCTTGACGTCGCACACGTACCTCCACTTCGATTGTTTGGTCATCAGGCGGTGGAGGGGTTTCGGCCATATTTGCTGCAGGGACAGTCTGAGAGAGAAGTGACAGTTAGGAAAGATGAAAATGTAATCGATATCCAGAAGGACGTTGTTTCCCCCTTTTTACATATTTGCGTGTGCACAGCTTCATGGATCAAAGGAGCACTTGCAACCAAAAAGAATCACACGCATTCTAATCGCAGGGCGGTCGACCTGACGATGTAAGGTGCATTCGACCACTATCGCGTAAGTCCGTTTTTCACACCACCACATAAAGGCCGATACGATTGTTCACTGTATATGAAAATCGATTTCACAGTCGATGAGTCAAAACGGGCGCTGTAGTGTTCAGAGCCCTGGATGAGGTCACTCCAGCCTCGGCTCCAGCTATATCCACCAACTGCCACTCGAATCAGGGAGTAGCACGTAATATTCGTGTCTCTTTGGTGGTGCGAATCTCTTGAGATATCGCATTTATGGATGTGGATTGTCCTGTTGTCCTCGGCCTGAGATGGATTTCTGGTGTGCCTCAACGTACGGTTTGACAGGACGAACTGGTAGTCAGGTGGTAAATAAATTGTCAATCACAAGCTCATTTGGGGTGAGAGACTGCAATATTCAGTTGCACTGGTTCATACTTTTGTGATCCAAGTACACCGGGACTGGTGCATTAGAAACCTGATTCTTCACTTTGTCCAAAATGTCGTCATCCTGTGGCAACCATTCCCATAAACATAGGAACGTAATGCTTATGAGCCTTCTCAAGTCACTCAAAGAACCATAATTGCGCTGGAGGCCGGCGATGAAATGAGATGTCTGTTGCTGGAGTGTCTCAGCGAAATGAGTTGTCCTTCGCAACATCAGTCACATCTCCAGAGAAACGGATATGTTTGAGGCTGCTTCAGAGTTGAAATTGGTGGTATGTGCACATCATTGTGAAGATGTAGGCTACCTTCGTATAAGAAGTGCTGACAATACTTTGTCAGGAGACCTCCTAATGCCCTGTGTGGCAGTAGTACTTGGTCATATTAATTAGAGGTTAGGTCTTTGGTGTCAAAATAACGGGATCCTTTCAAACATCCAGCCTGTCATCGATGCGAGGCACGGAAGGCGCATGAACCGGTGTTAGAGAATTGACCTGCCTGTAGTACACAGGACCAATAATAATATCCTCTAGAAATTAATATTTCATATAATAAACAATTTCATTTATTTTGTGAAAATACTCAGATCAGAGTACTGTATTCTCTTTAATATCAAGCTCAGTGAACATGTTTCACAATAATATTTTTCTCCATTACAGTAAACTTGATTCTAAATATGTTGCTGACAACTCTTACAAAAGAGAATGATGAAACAATAAGTCCTCGTCAACAGAAGAATGCACTAAAACTGTCACTCTGGGAGATGAAACCAAACACTGCTGTTCACACAACATGCAGTAGCAGGTTCATGAGGATGCAGAGGAAGAGCAGGAGCACATGACTTTGTTCCCACTCTACTTGGTCGGGAACAGGGGCGCTGACGTGACTGGATGCTGCTGGAAGTGATTCACAAGACAGCAGGGCACATGCGTTACCATTCGCCTAAATACTCGGGGTCACACCTTTCCAAGTCGGTGGTTACTCTGCCGATCGTGACGCTCATTGTACGTGACTTCCAGTCAATAAGCGGATCATAAGCCTGCAGCCAATCCAGTCCGAGGACCCCATCCACGTTGGCGAAGGGAAGGAGGTATATAGATCCACCTCAAAGGATTGGCCTGTCGAATATATTTCACATTTAGGGATGTAGCCAGTACCGTTCTCCGGACGTCCATCTCTCTTGCACGTAGTTTCAAACAGAGGCTGGCAAAATCATCTTTCAGGAAGCTATGCTTTAGCTCCGGTATCAATCAGGAGCATCGCTGGCATGTTCCTAATGCGAGCTTTCATGATCACCCGATTGTCTAAACTTACTTGGGATGTGTCATCATGCGGAGATGTTTTGTAGACGAACGAACTTGTCATTGTTCTCTGCTGCCCTCCTTTTGCGGCACTCCCTTTTGACGTGCCCCCATCATTTCGCTTTTTAATTCGGGGGGTTATCTAATAAGGACGAATAAGGGTATTATGGGCTTCTCGGTATTCATTCATTACCAATCACTAGTCAGAGTCGTTTAGCCGTTTCACAGGAAACGTTACCAGGGCACACCACGCGGAAGCGACTACGAGTTGTCTTGAACAAAATGAATGATTGGCATCTCCTCTGATGGGTATACGGCCCGTACTGATGAAAGCATGGATTCTTCAAGAACAGACTTATACTCTGCCGAATTCATCCTAGGTGAAACCTCCACCAACTCTTCTACTCCTGCTCCGCTAATCCAGCCCCAGAACCCAATGGTAACACCGTTCGTGTGGCAATGCGTACCTGGAAACTAAAAATGATTATGATATTATTACCTACAGTATGAATACTACAGACTTTTGGGTCATCCTGTGGGCCTACTTAGGATCGAGCCGCTTGTCGTCTGGGCGCCATGCATGACATACAGCGTCCATCAGCAGATGACACGAAAACCTTTTCGTTTGGCCATGCCACATTCTCCCAGAACTCGTCATCAGACACATTCAGCAGCCTCTCAGTAGGAACTCGTATTTACTAGGACGATTAGGTGACAACTTCCGCTGATCCACGTGTTCATCTGTCATTTATAAAAAGTCAATTAATTCCTACTCCTTTTATGTTTGTACTCCTCCTGTAGAATGTTCTCGATGTAATATCCCAAGATTTCATAAAATCCCCTTAATAATGTTATAATTATTTCCAATTGACAGGGCGACTAATGTTTGCCTTATGACCAGAAAGAGTTGTGCATTACATCACATTACTTACGTGTTATGACAGTATGTTGAGAAGGTCAATCCAACAAATGCATGTTTTTCATTTCGTGTTCCTTTCCAACTGTACCTTGCAGCCAGATTGTTTGTGAAAGTCTCTCTTAGTATGTTGTTGACAGAATTTGCCAGTCCATTTCCACCGAGTGAGGACAGGTGGTATTCACACTAAAAGTGAAAACATTCCAATTTGAGTTCAAGAAAGAAATACATTGTGCACTTATGTATCCAAGCTGAGGCAGAAAGACTGTAGGTTATTCATTAATGATTTTCAGTTACTTACAACATAATACATTACAATATTACTTGACTTACCATTAGGCCATAATTCTTCTCGTTACTCAAAAAAAAACTTCCATTTTAGTCACGTCATCGATGCTGTCCATTGGAAGTGTGGGACAACCAAGTGGTACTTTTCTATGCAGCTTCTGCACAGCTTCTTCCTTGCCATTCTTCAACAATGCCAAGATGGCACTATTTTGCGCAATTATTTGTTTATTCTGTTCCTTTATGGTCATCCAAACATGCATTGCTTTCCTATTGAATGCTGGAAAAGGAATGGCCCTGACTAAGCACCTTTGTTAAGGTATTGATGGGATAGCTTATACAACATTATTTTATTACCAGTGTTGGCCAACTGTTCGTCAGCAGAGTTAAGTGGGAAGAATTCCATTTCTCGGCAGCACCGCCACGTACACCATGAAGATTACCTAAAAATCAGTTAATCAATATATTCATCAACTGCATATTAGGTTAGTTCTGTATTACATGTTAAATGGCCACGCCACTCTATCACCATTTCAAATAGCATAATTTTTTACTACCATATGCAGAGTAATACTGGTAAATGGCCTACCTGTGTCTATACATCATATGTGGTGGAAGGGGGCAAGGCAGCTGCTCTCGTCCTCTCTTCTGTGTCACTGATGACAACTCGTGGGCTAAGCAGGATTCTGTCGCCTGCTGAGAAATAAAAGAGCACCCAGTTACTGCAACACTTCCGCCAGATGAATTAAAGTGTAGAGTACGTACATTCCGCAACTTGTGTCCTGTTGGGTGTGGAATTTGTCTCCTCATCTAGGGTCGTGTCTTCATCAAAGCGTGGTGGTCGGGGAAGGTCAAAGCCTGGATGTAATGAGTGATTTGTTGATTGAAATTTTATGGTGCAAGTGGCAACCATAAGGCTACAATATGTTATCTACCACAAGAAATATGACAACAATAATTGCTAATGAAGAATTAATAGTATTTCAATGGCTTTATGAGTGATGCATTTATGCGGGCTGTTACACACCACAGTATTAACAAACAAATAGTTGTTGCCACTGGCCATCGCTGATAATGACACTGGAACCGATGTTGATGAGGCTGTCGTGGGTGTACCCCTGGGCAGCTTCACGGTCTTGTCTTGCTGCCATCCATTCGTTTGAAGGTCAGGCTGGGTTTGGGACACGGTACAATCAGACCTAAAGTAGGTGATCGGTGACTTAGTAGTATTCGCTCGGGGCCCAACTCTGAACAGACTGTACCAGATGCGGATCGTTTCTTATCTTGGACCGATGTTTTCTTTAAGGTCCCAAACAGCACACTCACATTACGATGTGACGTCATCCAATGTCTCCACTTCACTATGCGCGTAAAAATAAAAACACTCAATGTCCACGTCAGCTCTTAGTCTTACGTAGACTGGGTCGGCTCTTCCTTTCACGGCTAGGAGCCTTCTGCTGTGAATAGTTATTGAGTAGATATTTTTGCTGCAAGATTGTCACAATATACTGTATAATCGTTAATAGTTATCTTCAATCATTACTATTTGATTCACTGCTCATAATTGGACGGATTCTTTCTTCTCGTCCTGATTTCATTCCCCAGGGGCCATATTGGATGGATACATGCTCTGGGTGTACATATTAGCTCAAATACAGCTGTACCAATGTTACAAGACTCGGGAGCAATGACGCTATTGTATGATTGTTATCTCAATGTCTTTGCTCAGGAGGCAAAAAGAGAAAATCAAACAATACTATTCGTCCAGGTACATTCACTCTTAGACTTCTCCTGCACTTCTTCAGCGAGTGCAGTCTTCTAGCCTGGAACTGGCGTGGAACTAGCCTGGAACTAGCTGGAACTAGCCTGGAACTGGAATGGGTTCAATTCTATCTCTTTTGTCAATATTGTCACCTTTTCAACATAGCCTACATGAAAACGTGAATAACAATCCTTATAAAACACCTTGGATTGATTGGTCTGATCGATTATTAATCCAGTTCTTGTCATTACGTTGCCACTCATTCTTTAGCCTTTTTAAGCTTCTTTTTAACATTTTTCCCTTCCCAAAAGGTTTCGACTCTTGAGGCACTTGTGCCCACATAGGCCGGAACTTATCATATCTGGTGTGGTCTTCATACCTGTCGTCGTTTTCACATGTTGCCTCTCTATGTTTGCATGCTTGTCGATTTAAAAACTTGGCACCTTTTACAACTGTAAAATCAGTTTTGTCGTTTGTTCACCTCCGCGCCGTCTATTTGGCAATGTCCAGATGTTATAGGTCTTTGGTGTCAAAGTAACGGGATCCTTCCAAACATCCACCCTGTCATCGATGCGAGGCACGGAAGGAGTATGAACCGGTGTTAGAGAATTGACCTGCCTGTAGTACATAATTATGACCAATAATAATATCCTCCAGAAATTAATATTTCATATATAATAAACATTTTCATTTATTTTGTGAAAATACTCAGATCAGAGGACGGTATTCTCTCTTTAATATCAAGCTCAGTGAACATGTTTCACAATATTAATATTTAACTCCATTACAGAACGGATATTCAATCGACAGCACCATTTCCTCGAATTATTTTGTGACAATCAGACCAATGCTGTTGTCATGATTATCCCATACAAAATAGATATTGCGATCATCATTATAAAATGTCCTTCATTATGTAACATAAGAAGACTCGGCAGTGATAAAACTCCTGAAATTGATAGGTGTTGATGATTTACTGGCATGGTGCACCATACATTTTGAATGTGTCGTAAAAATCTGTCAAAATCATTGCAGTATTGAATTGGTAAATTGAATTGGAATCATGCAACATAAATATTTTATTGTAAGTGTATACATGGCTGTTTCGCCTTTATCTGTTGGATACATGCACCATTCACCCTCAGTTTGTCCACTTTCAGATGAGCTCGGTAATCTCCCTTCTTTGCTTGAATCAGGTAGGGCTGGCAGGGCATCAGCTGCTTGCGTGCCTGCCTTGTGGGGAGGGCGAAGTCCTCACTGACCCCGTAGTGTGTTGACTTCAGGTTTCGGGCGTTGGACTTTACCCGACTTTACCTCTTCCCTGTCTCCAAAACGAAGGGATTTTACCACAATCGGCCGGTGACCCGTCACCTTGCCTAACCTACGGGCTCTTTCAATTTCAATGGATGCGGGGTCCAAATGTAGCTTCTTTTCTTGGATCAGAAGCCTCACTTTCTCTTCGGTATCGAACCACTGTTCTTGCTCAACGTCCGGAATACCAAAAAAGACTAAATTGTTCCGTCTGGATTGGTTCTCGAGGGCTACCAGCTTGGCTTCCAGCTCTTCCTGCCTCTTGTACATACCAGTCATCTGGAGCTCTGTCACATTGGGAGTGACCCCTTCTACGGATATTCTCCGAAGAAAGAAGGCCTCGAATGGGACGGGTATCTTCTCAAACATGCGGAATGGTATATTCTGAAGGGATGTGGAGTGGGCACGTCTTTCTCGTTCCATACGACGGTGCCGGAAAACAGCAGGCTGGAGCAATCCATCGATGATGCAACCATAAGCTGCATAAATGTCCATGGCGATGACTATGAGGACGATCAAGTCCTCCACGACGAGAAAGGGCCTCCATACTACCAAAACTCCCAGCTGAATCGGCAAGGTCACGCGTCCGAGAGGGACGACACTCACAGTCAGTTGATTTGGCAATTTGATGCGGCGTCGTACCGGGAGCAGGAATGGTTGTGAGAGAGGTCGGGTATGGCCATCCAGACTCGTCGGTCGATGGCGGAAGAGACAGCTCCCCCATCCAGCAGGGCTGTCCAGCTCTTTCCGTATATTGAGGTTTGGACGGTGGCAGAGGCAATCACGTGGTGGCCCCTCCTTGGTCCAGTAGGTGCTGTAGGCTGGGCTGGTGGTAGTGCTTCCGCCACGATCATTGTCCTATCGTCATATCGATGTACTGACATATAAAGCACAAACACGCGCTGTGCCCCATTTCCATGATGAACATCCCAGTCAACAATCAAGACACGCTTAGCAGCATGCATGTGATGATTTGAAGAGCATACTTTGCAGCTGTGACCACATTGTTCAAGAAACAAAACCCCCATGGCCAGGTGGTCGAATAATGGCCACTGCAGACCTTTCCACACGTGGACATGGAGAGGGTACGATATCGGGGTGTTCCTTGAACCATTGGGATGTTTCTCGCGAGGTGTGCACCGACGAGTTGTCTTGAACAAAATGAATGATTGGCATCTCCTCTGATGGGTATACGGCACGTACTGATGGAAGCATGGATTCTTCAAGAACAGACTTATACTCTGCTGAATTCATCCTATGTGAAACCTCCACCAACTCTTCTACTCCGGCTCCGCTTATCCAGCACCAGAACCCAAGGGTAGGTTAACACCGTTCATCCGGTTCATGTGGCAATAATGTGTACCTGGAAACTAACAATGTTTATGATATTATTACCTGCAGTTCGTATGATTGTATACTACAGACTTTTGGGTCATCCTGTGGGCCTAGATCGAGCCTCTTGACCTTGGCCTCCCGACGACGGACGGTTGGCAATGTTGCGTCGCAAACAATTGGGTGCTTTGATACTGCTGCCAGCCAAATTCGAATGCCTTCACGGTTTCTTGACGAAGTGTCATTCTTTGAGTTAACATACACTATAGAATACTGTGCAGCAACCATCATGGCTTTCATATTTCCCACCGAAACCGGCCGCCCGCCCTCAAGAGTAGGGAATATGCCCGACAGATGGCGACACCTGCGCCCGACTTCCCCCTGCCATCTGCAGGCTGCGATGTCAACCACCAACCAGGGGCCATGTAAAATAAATAAATAAATTAAATATAAAATATTTTATTAACAAATATTTTGAGTCATATGGTTAGATAATAATTTATGGTGGCCTTTCATGTGCAGCAAATGGAATTAAAAAAGTGTTGTCGGTTTGTGACCAGTTGGGCGCAACATGTTCGAACGTTCTTCACTCGTCTGATTCTCTTCGCCCCCTGAGCTGCCCAGGGTTTTGCCCCCTGTACCCTTTTCCTGCCCTCAGGACGGCCCTTAGGCATCGCCCCGGGGCCAGGTGGCTCATTAGGTAAGCCCCGCATTAGGAAAAGGCCCGGTTTTGCCCCTGCTTATTGTGGATTAGAACACGCGTCTAAAGTCACGGCATGCGGTTTCTCATAATGTTTTTTGCATTTTTTTAAAAAGCACTAAATAATTACACATCTTCTTACACAGTCATATTGGAGTACATACTGTACACGCACAACTGTTTTATTATTGTCGTGGTTCAGGTGACCTCCCCCAACACAACGGGGGTATCCCCCAAACCCTCCAAAAAAAAGGAGTACGTACACAAGTGTCAACAATGGAACACTTGCCAATTTAAATATAATTCATTGTTAATTACTTGCAATTTCATAATTCAATTACACTTGAAGGAAATGTTTCTCCACCCAAAGGAATAGTGTCATTCGACTCAGACCATGGACGAGGAGCTTCAGGAAATGTGTGCCGGAAATGTACGGAAACCTGCAATATTTTGCGGGGGGCTAAAGTGCATCCAAGCCGGCCTAGTGTACATATTAAAATACATAAATAGGCATAGATACAATACAAAAGTACATACTGACATGTTAATTACCACATTGTTTTCTTCAGAGTTGGTGACCTGGATGGTGCGGCTGATGACAGCGGAGAAACCGTGTGTCTTGTAGCTTAACCACAGTGATGAGCACAGCATATCAGGCCATATGGATCATGGGAAGACCACCTTGGCCGATAGACTCATCGCAAGGGAAGGGAGGCCTGCTGGAGAAGGCAGGTCAGTAATATTAATGCAGGGCTAGCGAATTATTAATGGAATGTTGTTTGTCCGCAGACACCTGGACGGCAGACATGAGCATGGGGTAATAATTAGACGAGCGCTATCGCATTGACCTGCCTGCAACCAGTGCGAACACAGAGTCTGAACCAGATTTGATAAGCTGAGCAACTTGGTATTGCAACGACCATGAGTTGTAGTGAAACAAATGAACCAACAAGGCCTGGACATGAGGGGGATGTGGCGGAATCCATGCTTCACGTTGAAGGCACAAGGTGCAACAATTGTGCCAATAAGCAAGTGTCAATGGGAAGCAAACAAGGTGTCGCAGATGTGCTGCAATCCGGGGAAGGTGCAGTTAGATCTGGATCCTCTGCGGAAATCGAGGATGCAGTGGATTCCGAACTCCAAAAGTGTGTTCTGCGGCTTAAGGGGATGACATGCGTTTCTTGTGTGTCTGCTATCGAGAAACATGCCCGAAGAATCGACGGAGTGGAGAGTGCGTCGGTAGCTCTCGTGGCAGCCACTGCGGAGGTCCACTTCGACCCCAACAAGACCTCTGCGGCCAGGATAGCTTCCTCCATAACCGACCTGGGATTCCCTGCTGATGCTGAGAACTATCCTCCAAGAGGCGAAGGCGAAGTGGAGCTTCAGATCAAGGGAATGTCATGCGCCTCTTGTGTCAGGAACATCGAATCCCACGTGAAGAAAATCCCTGGTGTGAATTACGCATCGGTCGCACTTGCCACAGAGATCGGCCTGTTCAAGTTTGATCCGGACATAACAGGAACCCGGGACATTCTTAACACAATAGAGGTCAGTGCATCTTATCATAATCAATGTGAATATATTTGTACAGATCCTGTTTTTTCAGAACCTAGGTTTCCAAGTGGAGATAATGACAGGTGGACCTCGCGACTCGACCTACTTGGACCACCACGAGGAAATCCAGAAGTGGAAATACGCCTTCTTCGTATCGCTAGTGTTTGGCATCCCCTGCATGGCCGTCATGGCGTACTTCATGTACATTGCGCCCAAGTCAGAACGTCACGCAAAACACTGCAAATTGCCGTACTGCATCATGCTGGGTTTGTCGCTGGAAAATCTTCTTCTCTTCCTGCTCTCAACACCGGTGCAGGTGAGATCCTTCCGAGATAGTAACATGCGATTGAAACAATTCACTCTTCACTTTTTTGCAGTTCATCGGTGGGCGTCACTTTTACATAGCGGCATACATTGGCTTGAAGCATAATGCGCTGAACATGGACGTCCTAGTGATGCTGGCCACTACCGTGTCCTACGTGTATTCCGTGTGTGTCCTGATAGCGGCAATGATCATGCAGTTAATGCCTAGTCCCATGACGTTTTTCGACACGCCACCCATGCTGCTGATCTTCATTTCGCTCGGAAGGTGGATGGAAAATGTTGCAAAGGTCGGTAATGCATAGCGTCATTGTTGCGTAAATAATTCTCGCTTGAAATACAGCGCAAGACGTCCGAGGCATTGGCCAAACTCCTGTCCCTCCAGCCGACTGAAGCCATACTCGTACAAGTCGGCGGAGCATTCGAGATATTAAGCGAGCAGCAAATATCAGTTGAGCTTGTGCAGCGTGGAGACTTCCTTAAGGTGGGTACATTAAGACTTACCTGTACGTGAAATTAATTAAGTTGTTTCAGGTCATGCCCGGGTCTAAAGTACCTGTGGACGGCAAAGTTCTGCATGGAAATTCGACTTGCGACGAGTCACTTATCACTGGAGAGTCGATGCCAGTGCCGAAGAAAGTCGGTGAGGTTTGTTTATTATCAATGTTACGTTATTCTTTTCTAATTATTTGCCCCAATTTGCGCACCAGGGTCAGTGGTCATAGGCGGAACCATCAACCAGTGTGGCGTCGTGATAATTGAGGCAACCCACATCGGAGAGGAGACAACACTGGCCCAGATAGTAAAGTTGATGGAAAACGCTCAGGCCATCAAGGCGCCCATACAGAAACTGGCGGACACGGTGGCCGGATACTTTGTCCCAATTGTGATCGGCTTATCATTAGGGACTCTGCTTGTGTGGACTGTGCTTGGTTACGTGAGCTTGTGTTACCTCAGCCCTACCGTAAGTATTTGTTGAAACTGTCAATCGGCGTCATTTCACCTTGAGGATCTTTTAGGAGACGGAACTGGACTACTTCAACGACCATGAGATCATCTTTCAACGTGCCTTCCGATACGCCATAACCGTCTTATCCATCGCTTGCCCCTGCGCCTTGGGGCTGGCCACACCCACAGCCGTAATGGTCGGAACTGGCGTTGGAGCCTCCAACGGCATACTCATCAAGGGTGCCGAAGCGCTTGAGAATGCCCATAAAGTAAGTAGATTCAACCGCAATGTTGTACAAAATTACATATGAAATATTCGGCAGGTTAAGAGCGTTGTGTTCGACAAGACTGGCACAATTACGTACGGCGTACCAAGCCTGACCCGGATCTGCTTGTTCGTCAACGAGTCCATGTGCTCCCTTCCAAAGCTCTTGTGCATAGCCGGAACTGCCGAGGCCTACAGCGAGCACCCAATAGCATCGGCCATAGTCCGCTACGCCAAGGACACACTGCAGACTGAAATCAGCGGGGTTTGCCACGATTTCCAAGCCGTTCCTGGCTGCGGGCTGAAGTGCCAGGTGTCCAGGATAGACCAGATGCTACAGGCTGCCGGGAAATCCAGCCGTCTCGTGCCCTACAACAATCAGTCAGCCAACAGGAAGGGGGCTGGAAGGTCCTTTGAATCGATTATCATCGGGGGAGTGGACATTGACACTTTCTTGCCAATGGATTCGACTAATACCCAGTCATCCGCATCGTCCGGGTACAATGTGCGTACTACCTGCTTCTGATACCGTGCTGAGATTTATCCACTTTTTTTCTTTCCGACTGAAAGGTTGTGATAGGAAACCGCGCTTGGATGGAGAATCACGGGATTAACGTCCCGGCTGAAGCTAACCGCCGCATGATAGAGATGGAAGAGCAGGGGCAGACGGTGGTCCTCTGCGCAATCGAGTATCGCTTGGTGGCAATGCTGTCCGTGGCTGATAAAGTGAAACCCGAGGCTCAGCTGGCCATCTTTACGCTCAAAAAGATGGGTCTTGGGGTCGTGCTTCTCACAGGGGACAACCGTAAGACCGCAGCCGCAATCGCCAAGCAGGTGGGGATTAGCCGAGTGTATGCAGAAGTCCTGCCGGCTCATAAGGTGGCTAAGATACGGGAGATTCAGAGTACCGGACAGCGAGTGGCTATGATCGGAGACGGAGTGAACGACTCACCAGCACTGGCACAAGCCGACGTCGGGATTGCCATTTCATCTGGGACTGACATTGCTATCGAGGCTGCGGATGTCGTACTCGTCAGGGTGAGTAGTCGTTACGTACCGACATATGCGGAGGCTACAACAAATTTAAACCTGCAGAACGACCTGCTGGACGTGGTGGCCTGCCTGGATCTATCCCGCATTACGGTGCGGCGTGTCCGGATGAACTTTGTGTTCGCTAGCTTCTATAACCTCATCGGAATACCGCTAGCGGCAGGTGTGTTTGCTCCGTGGAATATATATCTACAAGTGAGTGTTAATATTTACTCTCTGAATACTGAATAGTTATCAATATTGTGACCGGCTTAATTTCATTCAGCCGTGGATGGCCTCAGCAGCAATGGCCCTCAGCTCGGTTACGGTGGTCTGCTCTTCGCTTCTCCTGAAGTTGTGAGTAACTACTGTGAGGTATCTACGCTACGTACTTATTGTTTTTCTCTCTCCAGGTACACTAAGCCTCAGCAAGAACAACTGGAGACAGCAGAGTATCGTCGCTTAGCAAGGTTGTGGGCCATGTACCCCAGAGATGACCTGTCCCTCCATCTCGGGATGGAAGGCGTAGATCCCTCGCTTGTTGAGGAGGCTGGTGAAGATATTAAGCCTCTGAAGAAGAGGCCCTTGTGGCACTACAGACCGCCTCTTCCGACCCCATCTGAAGTCCGACTCTCCTTCAGATCGACTGACAACCGCCTCCCCACGGCCCCAATCGTAACAAGTGTACCTGCTAACCTGTCCGACTACCTTTAAAAAGTAACCGTAGATGGTGTCGCGACATGCTTACTTTTTGTTTTCCTTAGCGTGAATTTCATCGTTCTCTTTTTTATTCTAATGTATTTTTTGTATCTTTAATATTACAACTTTTTTTTTTTAAAAAAAAAAAAGGTTAATAGAAAAAGTTGATTAAAATAAAAATTTTTAAAAAAAATCACAAGTTCTTTGTTTGAATATCCCGGGTTCAAATCCTTAGATAAATAACATTCAGTGTTTTTTTAAAAAAGAAAAAAAAACAGACGTTCATAGCATGTAATTAAAGTGGAGACATTTAATATTATAATTAACGTTTATTTAACAGGCTGATTATGATAACAGATTTTTGTGTTCGCACCATTGGACGACCGTCACTTGTTCATATTCCAAGATGGCACAGATTGTTCTGAAATTTCTGAACTTCATAAACTTCCAAACAGTGTATGACGTTTAATTAGACGTGTAATTACCCTGGGAGGAGTGCAGGTAACTAGGGTTTGATGTGCAGGGCATGCTCAGTACGGGGAAGGAGGGCTCAGGTGTGAGGGTGGAAGGGCAGGCCTTTTGTTGTGAAGTGTGCGGCAGGCACATCCGAATGTTCCTCTTGGCCGACCCTCCAAGGTTGGGACGTGGATTGAGGTGATTGGGTGACCTGCAGGGCCATGACCTCGTTGGGGGTCAAGGAGGAGGAGGAGGAGCTGGAGGAAGGAGACGTGACGGTGGAGGAGACATGGCGGCTGCGTCTCAAGGAGGAGGCACCAGAATGCTTCGAAGGCGAATGTAATACAGTAAATCCCCAGTTTACTTTTGCAGTTAATTTTGGTCTAATTTTAAATTATTATTATTATCCCAACAGTGTCATGATTGCACCGTTACCCAGATATGTTGTTGGATAATAAAGAGTTCTGCATTCTCATCATTCTGTTGGTATCTTTCTTGTTGATGATGGTCGCTACGGATATTTGGGGTTGTTTGGAACTTCTGCTTGAGTGACACTAACAGTAAGAAGTTGGTGCGCGGTAGTTTAGAAGCAGAATAAGAGAGTGATTGTGGTGCAGGAGAGCTGCCGTGTCTCACTCTCAAGAGTACGAAGGCGATGGAGGCCTGTGGATGGGACTACACCGCAATTGCTAATTACAGCGACAGGTACGGCTGGTTGCATAATCTCCAATACATTAATGCATTTTAGGAGAATGCTTCGGCGGAGGTGAAGTTGCCCTACGACTGAAGCTGTAAAGACGAGTAACCAGCTGAGGAGGAAGGCAGCAAATGGCGAAGACAAGCACGGTGGACTCCGCTAAAATGTTACTGCAGAAGTGATTGAAGTAATCTCTCACTGTTACCGGTGTTCTGCAAGTTATAGTTTGAGCCAGGCCGTTAATTTGATTCTCTATAAAAGTGTTAACCTGTGTCCTCATTGCACTGTCACCCAGTTAATTAAATTAGTTATTAAATTAGAACAAAAGAATCTTTATTGACAGTCCTTACAAACTCAACCGGTCCCAGCAGAGGTTCATATGTAAGGCACATTGCAGGCAGGCAGGGATATTTTATGTTCATGCTATGTGCTTTTTAATAATAATTTTTGTATGTAAAGAAAACAGCATAGACACTACAACTGCTTACATCTTACACAAAAGTTAAGTAAGAGTAATAACCTCGATCAAAAAAACCATAACTGCAAACTACAACTGGAAAAAAAAAAAAACCTTGTACAAAACATGCCTTGCCTTTTCAAGACTACATTTTCACTGACCTTTCCTGAGACAACTCGTGGGAAGAGGGCTTTATCGATCTTACTCTGTAATTTGGCTCGGTGAAGTGTACCGATCTGAATTTAATTCAACCGACATGAGTTTTTTGCATTTAGAAAAGAGGCTGAGCAGTAGGTCCGTCCTTGGTGACTTTGGGACAGGCGCCCAAGGAAATGCTGGCCAGCTGGGGACAGTTGGAAGCAATGACAGAAAGGCAGGGGTCATCTAGGCCATTGAAACCGTCCAGTTTGAGATGCTCCAGTTTTTCAACCACTAGTTGGGCCGAGAAAAACGAGATGATTCTATCCGCTGTGACCTCGTCATAGCTTCTCACTGCCAGGCGGCGGAGATTTCTCAACTGGCTGACACTCATCTCCAGATTTCTCATGAAAACATCACAGCTAAGTTCCAGTTCCAAGTCTTCCAGTTGACAGCACTCGTTGAGAAGCTCGCATGGCTCGGCATGACGCAAGGGACCAATTATGAGTTTCCTGAGATGTCCTGCAGCACCAGCACACACAGCCCGTAATTCTTGGTCACACATCATACCGGAACCCAGTTCAACCTCAGTCAGTTTAGGCCAATTCTTTTTGATGGAATGGTCAAGAGGGAAGGATCTGTCATTATCAAAATTTAGAGTGATCTTCTCAAGCTTTGGACTTTGTGCAAACGCATCCAAGGGATGGGGTGTATCATATGCGGTGAACACATTCAGATTCAGCTCCTTAATTTCTTGGCACCTGTCAAATATATGGAAGGGATCATTAAGATGAGTGGTGTCTCTTAATCCAATGGCAAAACAAACAAACATTTCAAATTATGTTTAACCCTGGCATCCACTTCATACTTAAACGGGACCCCCTTCAAAATGCAAAGATGTTACATGAACAGAAATCATTTTATGCCCCCAAATTATATCACCAATCCATATAGGAGCTCCTATAATGGCTCTCTACCCCGTCAGACTTGTTACTCTTTCCCCGTAAATTTCTTATTGATATTATGTTGAATAAGTAATATACATAAGATCAATTTCGAGTGTGACCATTGTCCATATGTGTTACTTTTGATGAAGCGGATATCTTTGCAGTTTGATCAGGGATGTTTTGGTTCGAAATATTTCGTGGGTTAATGCAACGGTTAATGTAGGAGGAAACAATAGTGCCACTTCTTTCAGAGGATCTGATGATACCATGGAAAATTGCTATTTCCGCCACCAACACCAGGGTGCAACCCAACAGGAAAAGAATCCACATGTTGAATATAGCTTCCAACTTGGCCATTGTCATCACTTCATCTCGAACGTACGTCTTGGCAGCGATCTCTTCCGCCTCATTGATCCTCTTGAGGTTGCGGATGAAGTTCATGTACTTCTCGTGCTCGATGAACGTATCCATTAAATTGCCCTCCATAAGCATGTTCGCAACTTTTTTTAGAATTCGAAACAATTGGGTTTGGCCCTTAGCAGTGCCAGTAAAGGCAAACCCAGGTGCCAACCTTTCATTGATGTACTGAAGCTTCAGTGCCCCGTTACTACTAGTGTGAAGATACGTTTCTCGCTTCATGAGAATGCTCAATCCGAAGCGCACTACATTATCTCATGGTGTTTTCTGCAAACAATCCTGAATAGTTCCCATTAAATTCAGACGTTCACATATTGCAGTAAGATGGGGATCTTCGGATCCTTTCCCATAATGGTGTATGAGAAGATAGTTCAAGACATCTGCTTCCACATCCCATTGGGAATCAATCACTTCTTGTACGGTGTTTGGAACAAACTCTTCCGGAGGCCAGGTTAGGAATGACACTAGTTTGGCCTTGTAACCGGTGATGATCACAGTGACAAACATCAGCATACCCGCTGTGAAAGCGATTGAGAAATGGGTTCCTGTCAAATTCATGCTTTGCTCCATCAGAGTTCGCAAAATGAGACCCACTGATTTTGAGAGGGAAAGAGTACTGGTGGTAGATGTGCTTCTCCATCTGGATATGTAACGAGAGGAAATGAACAGCGTGATCAAGCTGAATGCAATCAAGGCCCAAACCAGGAGGGGATAAGGCATGAAGATCACCTTCCAGGTCACTATTCGTCTGGGGATTCGGGTCAGACCCGCTCCATAGGCGAACATGTAAGGCAGGCCGATATTCATGACTGAGTATGATTCCGCCGAAGGTAGAATGACTGGTAGGGCATCCGACTTGTTCTGCAGCAGGTACCTGTCCGAGTGTCCGATCAGGAGCTTCTGAATCGGGACGCTAAAGGAGACTGAATCGGTGGCGGTGACCAGCGTGCATTCAGCCAGATCCACCCTCCGAAGGACGTGTCCCACCAGTCGGGACATAGACTCGTCCTCCTCCGAATCCTTGTCCAGGATAATGTTATTTCCCAACACTATTCCCACGGTGATCACCAGCCATACCAACACACGTCCAATAGACCCCATGACTGCTGCCTCACTAACATTATTATTCGGTGCCACGTATTTAATACTGCGCAGAATTTCTAAGAAGCACTCAGCAACGACCATTAGCTACCAAATCAGATATGAGCCTATGGTAATTTGCTGGAAGCTTATTGTTCCCAAAGGGCACTCAGCAGCATAGAGCCTTTAAGTGATTTAAGAGGTGGAACTATAGACTGCCAGCGTGGCAGCGAGGGAATAACAAGACTATTAATTCCTACTGCACTTACCTCAAATTATGCTCCGTAACTCAATTATCTTAAGGTCATACTAATTTTAACAAAGTGCCCTGTTCACTAATTTCAACGCCTTCATGTGTGTGGCGTATAGTCGTGAGGCCTATTTGAAGGGTGCTAATATGGACTGTGGATCGATCGCACATTCGCCTAATCAAATCTTATAGCCTCGGTGGGAGCTGTGCAGTACTGTACTGCATAAAATTAATAAATTTGTATAGGTACCACAAAATTTCAATATCCATAATTAAGGCGGCCAGAATGTTTATTTGTTGATTTATAATAACTAGGTAACTAGCAAAAGTGAGTGTTGATTCATTATCAAGGCCTAAAATTGTTGTGTCAGACTCTCATTTAGAACCTATAATATTGTGAGCACTCGAAATGGACACGAGAGCAAATAAGGCGACAGACACAGGAGAAGATGGTATTACTTGGAACTGTGACGAGGAAGTGGAGGAGAACGTTGTGTTCATGAATCACGTCGACAGCTACCTGAGCAAGCATGTGTCTCTGGTGCGGGTAAAATAATATGATGTATAATTATAGGATGGTTATTTTAAACTGTGGTTTTTTTTGCAGCACCTGGCTAACACTATAGTGGGTTCAATCGTGTCAGCCGAAGCAGCATTGGAGGGCAATCGAAATGGAAGAACCTACAAGGTGGTTGGAACACTCAAAAACCCGGATGATATACCACCCAGTCATGTCTCACGTATATTAGACAACACTGATCTGAAACGTATGGCTCGCGAATTGTGCAATTACAACACGATTGTGTACGACATCACAGAGGATCGTTCTCAGATCCAAGAGATGGAAACTGTACTGGAGCTACTGTGCAAATCCTTGAAAGCAACCAAGGTGAAGAGACGGTTCATCCTTCTGTCAACGGTCATGACCTGGGCCAACAGTCAGCTTGGTGGAGCTTCGGTCAGGTTCTCAATTTGCTCTATGTAGAGATAATACTATAAGACTTGTTGTATAGTCAAGGTACACTGTTACATTTTGGTGAAATTTCAGGGCGAAGCAGACGATGAAGACAATTTCTTCACCGAATCTGACTGTCCACGCAGGAAGGCCCACGATAACTTTGAGGATCATCTTACTGCTGAGAAGAAAGTGATTCATGCTGGAAAGCAGGTTATTGACTTACATTTCACATAGGTTATGTCCAAGTAATAACGAAATTATTTATTTTGTTGTTCTTCAGATTGGTAAATTCAAGACTTATGTGGTGTGCTGTGGAGTTGTGTATGGCATGGGAGAACGGGTCTTTCACCAGTGGTTCAAAGATGCTTGGCACAACACACCTATACTCACATTATTTGGAACTGGTAAAAACTTCGTCCCCACCATCTATGTGCTGGATGTAGCTATGTAAGTGACAATAATTGGGTTCGTTTTGAGAGGCACAAAAGGTTATATACTTTTTTTTTTCTCCTTCAGGATAGTGCAGAACCTCATCGAGCTGCATCCGGAACCGACGTACATACTGGCCACCGACATGGTGAGGATGACTCAGAAGATCATAGTGAGGACCATCAGCCGAGCACTCGGGGCAGGTTTGGTGACAAATGGGCCAGTGCCCGAGGCCCCGAATTCAGTGGAAGGGTTCACGAGGGACGAGATGGACAAGGCCATGGTCAACCTGCAGTTCGAACCCGTGGTGGCCAGGGACATCCTGAGCATCATGTGGACGAACGAAGAAGGCTTTCCTCCAATGTCGAAGAAGCTGGTGGATGAGTTCAAGCTCTGGAGGAAACTTGAGGTAGGTGTTGGGATGATCTTTACCATGCCGCCCCACTTTCCCTTTTATAGGTAAGATATATGTTTAATATTATTTTCCACCCCTCCCATATCTTCAAGGCCGTGAAGATATGCATTTTGGGACCACCTGGAGTCGGAAAGACCGGGTTGGCCGCCAACCTGTGCGAACACTTCAAGCTTCACCACGCGAAGACCAACGCCATAGTGGCCTCGGAGAGGGCTCGGCTGACGATAATGTCCCAGATCACCTTTGTGAACGAAGACGACGACGACCGCGACGCCTCCCAGGAGGACGCCGAGGATGAAGACGACAGGGACCCAGACCTGGAGAATGAAATAGAGGAGGCGAAGCAATTTCTCCTCGACTTGGAGACGGACCTAGCCGATAACAATGGCAACCTCTCCGAGGAAATGCTCACCAAGTACGCTCTGTCTGCTCGTTATATTCGAATTGGGCTGATCTTTCCTATTACGCGACGGAGTGGCGGGGAGCCAACACGGGCACACCCAAGAGGGACACCCTTCACAAGGGAGGGGAACAGAGGCTGCTCGAACGAACGCTATCGTGGCTTTGCCAATATTCTGTCCAACCCATTCGTTCTGTCCCTCTTCCACCCCCGCCAATTCGTCGCGTAGTAGGCTAAAGATCTTCCGTGAGACTTCAATGGGACTGAAGATTTTTTTGCTGAATTGACTCCCGTTCTATATATAGACTGATGAAAATGAAGCTGTTGAGCCACCCATGCCAGAACCAAGGCTTCGTCCTGGACGGATACCCAACCACCCTCAGGAACGCAGAGGCCCTCTTTGTAGCATCTGGAGGCGACGAAATTGAATCCCTGGAAGTCGCGGCCATCATGCCAGGTTAGAAAAGTTCTGTCTGGTATATATTACAACGGTGTAGTGTTTCAACTATTTTTGTTTTCCAGACTATGTTTTCTATCTGGACGCGGACGACAACTTCCTGATAACTCGCATGAGACATCTTCCGGAGAAGACGCTGGCAATGACCCGCTTCTCCGAGGACCGATTCGCCGCCTACCTGAAGGTCTACCGTATGAACAACCAGCCGTACAGCAAGGTGGTGAAGTTCTTCGACGAGGAGGGACTGAACCCGTGCACCTTCCACGTGGACAGCGACGAGCTGTTCCTCAAAATCACGCAGCTCATCAAGGACTTCGTCGGGAAGCCGAAGAACTACGGTCAGTTTCGATGAGCAGTCGAGGAAAAGCAGGAGTCTGGTATAGCAGCCCTGAAGCTCAAACTCGATCCTCTCGTCATGAGTCGTTCGAAAGGCTAATTTGAGCCTCAGGTCTGCTACCTTACTCCTTGAAGTTTCAAGACCTGCCTCTCATTATACTCAAGGCGATCCTCCCGAGGTGATTGAAGCCCGTCTGAAGGCTGCCAAGGAAGTGGAGCTGGCCAAGGAGAGGAAGAAGGAAGGAGAGGCCTTGGCGAAGCTGTTGGCCATCGAGGATGCCAGGAAGATCCAGCAGATAAAATGGGCAGGTTTTCTTCTTCTTTTCTGTTGTTAATAATTATTTGCTCCCCAATTTGTGACCGCCAGTTTTCTTAAACAGGCCGTAAAACTGGACGAAGTTAAAGCTGCAAGGAAGGCCCACTTGGCATCGTGGGACATGCCTCTACGCAGGTACATGAAGAAGTCGGTGTTCCTTCCTCTGTCTCAAGGGCTCGCGATGGCAGACGAACTGATCGTGAAGAAGCATCCGGCTGAAGTTATAGTAATGCTGAATAATCTTATTTGGCCAACTGAAAGGTAGCAGACATGAAGCTGAAACTAGCCTCCGCACTTGTCAGTCCATTAGAGCGATAATCTACATTATTAAAAGCCGACTGTTATGGAAACTCCTCCCGCACCGTACGGCCTACAGATTTGGGAGTGGTGTCCAAATTTTGCCAGTGTTTTCTATGTTTGCAAACCACTTTTATTTTTTGGAAACGATGCCGAGGGACTTTGTAAAACTTTTTAAAACAACGCAAAAGAAACCCGACCACGTCCGTTCCACGGAGTTCTCATTTCCGCCGTTCCGGGCGCCAGGGCGCCACCTCCTGGGTGGTGACTCGCTTACTTCTGCACCTCACCGTTGGATGTCGCTTCGATGCCAAATGATTTTTGGCAAGTTGGTGCCTAATTATTCGTAGAGAAGGCCTTATGAGGCTAATTTTAGCTTCAGGTTCTGCTACCATCTCCTCGACTGTGTGTGTTTTTTTTAAACCCAAATTTTCCTGCAACAGCATGACACCCTGTTCGACCAAAGACCAATCGAAGGTGTCCCCGACTTAGACGAAGCAGTTCGGACAAAGAAGAAGACGAAGACTGAGGACCACAGCGTCCTGGATGCTGTGAAGGCCGAAATGACCCGCGCAGCACTCCAGACTCTGCAGAAGGCGGAACAGGACAGGAAGGACAGGATTAGCCAAGAGATCACGGAGAGGTACGAGAAGGGTCCGACTGCTTGGATGTCCAGGACGAACCTGGCGGACGCGCTGTTCGAGATTAGCCCGATCGCCTGGATGTCCGAGGCGGAGTTGACGGCCGCGTTGTCCGAGCTAGGACCGGAGGATTCAGAGGCGGCTGCTGAGACGTCCAGCTTGAGTTCCGGGACGTCCGACATCGCCGTGACGACCGTATCACGTATTAGCGTTGGGTCCGAGACGGAGGAAGAAAGCGAGGCATCCGACATAAGCCGGACGCTCGGGCTGTCCAGCGAGCATCTGATGACCGAAATGGAGATGCTGTCTGTTGGATTGTCCAGGACCAGCCTCATATCCGAGGCGTCCGAGCCTAGCGTGAGGTCCTGGACAGTAAGCGGGACGTCAGTGTCGACTGTTCCCAGCGAGCAGGGTACGCCCGAGGGGAGTCTGAGTCGTTCGGACTCACAGGTTAGCGTCCTGACTTGGATGTCCCAGAGCAGCGATGAGCCCGACTTGTCTCTGGTGACACTGCTGGCTCCTATGGATGGACCGAAGGCATCTGAAGGCACTGTCGTAGACGAAATGCCCAAACTGTCCATGATGGTCCAGCCGGCCGTGGTGCGTATGATGTCCCAAGAGGAGAAGCAGTCCGACGAATGGATGAGTCGGAATCAGTCCAATGAGTCCAGCGAACAATCCTCAGTGTCTCATGTGAATCTGAAGATGCCTGCTGAAGAATCGCCGAAGGAGAACAAGTCCAGCGGGAAATTGATCCCAGGAGCATCTCACATGAGTCTGGTCGATGACAACATTCGCGGTGCTCTGGAGGATCCGACGATCGACAGCCATGACTTTATGCTTCAATGGGTACCGTCGTCGATGCCGCGTCCCGTTGACAGCAAAAAGTCAAATAATATTGACAAGAAATGAGGTGCTATGTATACATTTTATGTCCCCCCCNCCCCCCCCCCCCCCCCAAAAAAAAAAAATGGCTACATTACATTCTGACCATTGTAGCTTTACTAATTATTTTACAAATAAAATTACAGACAAACAAAGATGACTTTTACTCATCGAAAAATGTGGTTGTAGAACGGCTCTGTTCGTGTGTCCGTCCGTGGACATGTGTCAGGGCTTAAACCGCAAGAGATAGCGACAAACGGTTTTCGGATTCGGATTCAGCGGACCCTGATTAGGTTAAATGGTCAACTTTCGGTGACAGACCACTTCCGGTTGTCCAGTTCCACTCTATCCTCCAAGGTCACAAGTATTGCACGTTGGTGATGAGTTTCCGCCCGGACAAAGCCCACCTGTACTATAGAGAGTGAACCTGTTGTGTCCTGCCGTTATTAGAATGGGGGAACTACATGCACCTAGGTCATGAGTTTGTAAGGACAGAGTCACGCCAAGCCAATTCTATAAGAATTTGTAGGTCAATACCACGCCGTGCCATCTACCGGCCGAAAAAGGTGACCAGATGTATCTCGAAATTAGTTATATAAAAAATTATTAAATATTAAACATTAAAATGCCATTTTTAACGTTTAAATAATTTTAGAGAGCAACAGAGGGGAGGCTTGCTTTTAATAAATATGAATTTAAAAAAATATGCATGTTTCATAAGCATGTGCAACATCTTCAGGTGATCCGTTGCCTCTAGTTCCGCCCCTAGGTTCTGCCCCTAGGTTTAGTTCCGAACCTATTGGACCCTAGGGTCGCCCATGGGATCGCCCCGAGGCCATTAGACCATCAGGTAAGCCACAAACAACCCAACATTCCTTCTACTCTTTAAGAAAAAACAAGTGTCTAAAGTCCCGGCATGCCCAACTCTCATTTACTTTTAATTGTAATTAGAGAGCTCCGGAGCTGCCCCTGGTTCCGCCCCGAGTTCCGCCCCAAACCTACCGGCCCACAGGAACGCCCAGAGGCAGATAAACCATCAGGTAAAGCCCAAGCCCTCACAAAAGAAAAAAAACAGCCAGGTTCGTTCTATTTAAAGTCCCGGCATGCTGACACTTTTAATTACTTTACAAGTCTAATTACGAAGTTTTTTTTGCACAGAAACAAGTGCAAGAAGTACCACATTTCTGAATATATTTGTTGTGATTGCAGGATGCCGTGTGTTAGCACGGAGAAGCTGTCGTCGTTGCAGCACAATCCGAGCAATGTCCGCAACATATGTATTCTGGCTCATGTGGATCACGGGAAGACAACTTTAGCCGACAGTCTCGTCGCAAGCAACGGGATCATCTCGCAGAGGCTGGCAGGGAAACTGAAGTCAGTAATTATTGAAAAAGCGTTAACGAACTAATGTTAACACGTTATGTTTCCGGCAGATATCTGGACAGCAGGAAGGACGAGCAGGAGCGCGGTATTACGATGAAGAGCAGCGCAATCGCATTAACGCATGTATCGCAAGACGAGCAGGAATATCTAATTAACCTAATCGATTCGCCTGGACATGTCGACTTTTCCTCCGAGGTATCGACGGCTGTCAGAATCTGCGACGGAGCCATCGTGTTAGTGGATGTCGTCGAAGGAGTTTGCGCTCAAACAAAGGTTGCTACCGCAGCATTAAAATTTATATAAGAACGGCCTAATTATTTTAACTTACAGATTTGCTTAAAACAAGCATGGATCGAAGGTATCAAGCCGGTTCTGGTCATTAACAAAATTGATCGCCTAATCCTGGAGATGAAGTTTACGCCGCTCGATGCCTACGTACATCTGACACAAATTTTAGAGCAAGTATGGTGTCCGTTTTTAGGTGTAATTGCTGTACTTAATCTGCTGGATTTGTAGGTAAATGCGGTTACGGCTGAACTTTTCTCGGTCGACGTGATGGGACGAGTCGACAGCAACAAAAGTGAAGAGAAAGTGGAGAGAGGCGATGCGGATCAAGTTTACGATTGGAATTTGGGGCTGGACGAGATGGATGATTCGCATCTGTACTTCTCGCCTGATCAAGGAAACGTTGCTTTTGCAAGCGCCGTCGACGGTTGGGGTTTCCGGTAAGTACTCTCGCTTTACCGTCATTAATACGGCTAACAGCTCGCTCCTGTAGAGTCACCGACTTCGCATCGCTGTACTCGACGAAGCTGAAACTGAACAGATCCGTCCTGGAAAAGACACTTTGGGGCGACTTCTACTTCAACTCCAAGTCCAAACGAGTCATGCGGGGAGCCCAGGAGAAGGCGAAGAAGCCCTTGTTCGTACAGCTGGTCTTGGAGAACATATGGGCTGCATACGACGCCATAGTCGTACGGAAGGATCGTATCGCAATGGAAAAAATAGTGTCAAGTTTGGGCCTAAATGTGAGTCAGAGAGACATGAGGCATTCGGATCATCGACTTCAACTGCAAGCTGTGTTTAGCCAGTGGTTACCATTGTCTTCTACTATCTTAGGTAAGTTGTGGTTAGGCAAGGTTACATGTTAATGACAACAAATTTTACACTAGAAATGGTGTGCCACAAGCTGCCAAATCCTATGGGAATGATCGAAGAGAGAGCGGAGAAGCTTATGTGCTCGCAAATGCGGCGGTTCAACAGCCTTCCAGCCGAGACCCAGAACTTGCGGGACGCTTTTGTTGCCTGCTCGTCCGCTGCGGATGCGCCTCTCATCGTGTTCATATCGAAAATGTTTCCTGTAAGTCGGCGAGGCGCCACAGTTTGCATTGTTTTTAATTTCGGATAATTACAGGTTGACAAGGCGAGCTTACCGCAGAATAAGATGCAGCCTTTGACTACCGAGGAACTGGCCCGGAGACGAGCGGTTGCGAGGCAAAGGCATGCGGAAAGGCTTGCTCAGAGTGCGGCGGAGAAGGAATCTGGAGAAGAAATGACTGAAGCGCAAGTGGAGGAGCTTAAAAAGTCGGAGGAAGCCAAAAAGGACGAGGAAAGCTCAAAAGAGGAGGAAGACATGACTCAGTTTGTGGCGTTCGCACGGGTATTCAGCGGTACAATAAGGAAAGGACAGAAGCTGTACGTTTTGGGGCCGAAGCATGAACCTGAATCCGCACTAGAACAGGTAAACTCTTTGTTAGTTTATGGTCGTTACGTACGCTAATGTGATATAAATTTCAGATGAAGTCAGGTATTGAAATCGATCCGACGTTAACGCTGAAGGACCTGAAATCAACGCAGCACATAACCATGGTCGAAGTCTCGCACCTGTACTTACTAATGGGTCGTGAGCTCGAATCATTAGAGGAAGTACCGGCCGGAAATGTACTTGGAATCGGAGGTCTTGAACATCATGTGCTGAAGTCCGCTACCTTGTCGTCGACCGTGGCTTGCCCTGCTTTTACCGAACTGAATCTGATGGCCGTGCCCATTTTGCGGGTCGCTGTCGAGCCGGCCCACACGACGGACATGCATAAGCTGGTCAGAGGGTTAAAGCTGCTGAATCAGTCGGACGCATGTGTGCAGGTGTACGTGCAGGAGACAGGAGAGCACGTGCTTGTTACGGCAGGGGAAGTTCATTTGCAGCGATGTCTTGACGATCTCAAACAGAGGTCAGTACAGGTTGGATCAAACATGAAATGTGTACTTTACATTATGCTATTTGCAGCTTTGCGAAAATCGAAATTAATGTGTCCAAACCGATCGTACCATTCCGAGAGACTGTAGTTCCAGTGCCTAAAATGGACATGGTTAACGAAGCGATTGAGGACACGAACCAGTTAATAGAAAAGGTACGGTATGTGACAATGTCTCTGTAAAGTTGTACTGTACGAGTTCTTTTCCTACTCAAGAGCGACCCTGATGCGGATCCATCTGGAACTGTGGAGATTCGAACCCCCAACAAGCGTTCGGTTATCCGGATCCGTGCAGTCCCGCTTCCACCAGCAGTGACCGCAATCCTGGAAAAAAATCCGGATCTCCTACGAGCAATGGACAGAGAAGTGAGCTCATCCGACTGCCCGCATCTTTCGGAAAAGACGATCGAGTCGCTCAAGACACTTCAGACCGAACTTGATTCCGCGTTTGACGAAGCAGGCGACGAATGGCATGAAGCGTCACACCGAATATGGAGCGTGGGTCCTCGCAGGTGCGGACCGAACATTCTGTTGAACCGAATCAGCGGGTACAACCGACCATCGGTGTGGGATCCGCATCTGAAGAAAGCTTCCAGTCCGCTCTCCGACTTTGACAGCAACTTTGTTAACGGGTTTCAAATGGCCACATTAGCCGGCCCCTTATGCGAGGAGCCAATGATGGGAATATGCTTCGTGGTTGAGACCTGGAGGATCAGCGATTCTGCGGATGAGAAAGACGCTGCAGGGTAAGCTGTTGCTCTACCGGTTTTGTTATAAAATGATGATGTGTTCCGCCTGTTTAGGGAAGGCAGCCAACCGTATGGGCCATTCTCCGGTCAGATCATGTCTGTCGTTAAGGAGGCCTGTCGTAAAGCGTTTCTCGCTCAGCCGCCTCGACTGATGATGGCTATGTACAGCTGCAGCATCCAAGTGAACTCCGAGATGTTAGGTGAGTACCACTGTAGCCAAGCTAAATGAAAAGACGAGCCAGGAAAATCCATACACTGTATTTTAACAAGTTGCGGCTGTTGGGACAAACATCCACCAAAAAAAGGGGCACCAAAATGTAAAAACCGGCAGACACTACCCTCAACCCACAAGAACCTAACCGTCTGTATAAGTCCCAACAGCATGATACACGCGAGGCCAACTCTGGACCAAAAAAATGAGCAGGTACACTAAAAAAATGTCTGGCCGGACAATTTCTGCACTCGCGCACACACACAAAAAAGATGCAAGTACACATTATTGCGGCAGTCTGCATTGATATAACTTATGAAATCACAGTTAGCGTCCTTGGCATGCACCAAGCGATGGCTTCATATCCTCGCACTTTCAATCAGCCTTTGTAGTTTGTGCCACGGAAATGATGGGTTCGGTTCTGAAATTGTAGCAGTGATTAGTACAGTTCTTTGTTGCATCGTTTGCACGACTTACCGATGTATCTTCGGCGTCTTCCCGCGTTGTAATTCGATTTCCTGCAGACCATCCCGTATACTCTTATTCCCGGCACCCTTGCGTATATGGGCTGGTTGTGAACCATTGGTCCGTCTGAAATGGGTCGTGTCAATTACGGCGTACTCACAGTTTGCACAGCGTACTCACCGAGAAACCCGCTTCTCGGACACCTGCAGATGACCAGGTAGTGCGACTTGCCCGTTCGGACATTTTGAAGTGCCAGGATGGACCAGTCCCTCGGTGTCCTGCACTCCCGCACATCCTGCACCAATTCGCAAGTCTTGATGATTGTCAAGGGCTGGAACAAGGATCATTGTTATGAAGGGTCAACTCGATAAAACCGAAGCGACATAAGCCAACGTACATTATAATTTTATCAACAATACGACAGGTTAAAAGCAAGGCACAGCAACAATTGCAACAAAGGTGACAGCCATGTGGACCAGTGATTACTTATTTAATAAAATTCATTAAATATTTATAGATAGTTATTTAAATATTTTTTAATTGAAGTGTTTCTTTCATTAAAAATTTGTTTGTTTATTTAAATATAGTTGTTTAAAAATTTGTTTATTTAAATATTTACTTATGTTAATATTTGTACAGTCATTGATTAATTGTTATGTTAAATGATTTGAAATTCTTATTTAATATTTATTATTTTATTTAAATATTTATTATTTTATTTAAATATTTATTATTTTATTTAACTATTCTTATATTTAAATATTTAGTTATTTTAATACTTATACGGTCATATTGATTTATTATTATAATTTTAAATATTTTGAAATTTTTATTTCATATTTATTTAAATGTTTAAATATTTGTTTTTAAGTATTAAAAGCACTTATTTCTTGTTTAAATACTTGTTTTTAAGTATTTAAAATGTTTAAATATTTTTGGATATTTAAAAACTGTTTTATAAAATTCGTAATCCCTGTTTGGACCTCGTAAAACAATATTACATTGAACTACTTTTTGCAGATCAACTTTCTTCGGATAAAAAAGGAGATTTTGCAAATAATTGCCCTTTAGGTCATGCTTCCCCCCCTCCTTTTTTTAAATAGCCCAAGTGAATAAAATTGGCTTCGAAATCCAGGTTAATTTGTCTGCCACGAACATAGCCGACATTTGGGGACCAGATCTAGTTCAGTTCAGCTCCCAATTTTCTATGAATGGAAATAAACCGTACCAGAATCAATTCGCTTCTGAATGAGTGTCCATATCATGCGAATTGAATTTTTAGCAACCGTGCTGCACGTGTCCCGTTACCACTTTTGGAGGATGGAGGACTAAGTGAAAGCAAGTCTCTCTCTATAGCAAACTTTGCTAGGGAATCAGGGAGATGTGACCAACACAAATTTTGGAGAGAAACAATTATTGTGCCTCTTTTTTTGTCCGGGGTGAGTCATCAGCCAGTGAGAGTTGCAGTAGTGTGCAGATGCGCCATATATGCAACAAGAATAGTACTACTGTACATGTGTGCTTCTGTTTGTCTGGGGCAAGTCATCACTACTGATAGTTTTGGGTGACCGCACCATTTATGTGAGAGATGTGGTACTACGTTGACAGCTATCCACATCTCTAATACATCTATCCAAACGTATGTCTGTACGTTCCCGATGCAATTCATTGCGGAGGCATCGACATATGCCCCAGGTGGATCATTAGGGGTAGTTTTTAACGGGGAAGGTTTTTAGCACATTGGACTTGACCTCCAAGGTCATCCTTGGCCGCAGGAGGCGAAGATGTAGCATCGATAGATTGATTAATTCAAAGAATTTCATAACCCGAGCAACGCCTGCGTGAAACTCATCTTCTTTGACGAGCAGCAGGCAGGAAATTTGAATAACGCAAAACAAACAGAAAGTAAAATATGCAACGGTTATCTGTTTGCAACAATAAACGTTGGTGCGTGCCATACAATGTTGCTGTTTTAATGGGGACGACAGCGTGGTAAAATGGACGTCCCGACTGTGCTGATAACAGACCCCGTGTGTTGCGGACGTATCACGTGAGACGGACACACGGCCCGGAAGAGGGGCACCGTTTTTTTGTGACTTTTTTTTTGTGTAGCCAAGTTTCTTTTTTTTTTTTCCCAAGCCATATTTCCCATTAGCGGAACCTTATGATTATTATTATTATTGGCGTGACTTTCCAAGACAGGTAGTCATCGCACGAGGTGCAATCTTGACCCATTGTCTGATACATTTTACTGCCCATGGGCCATCTGGAGCGTGTCGTCGCCGGTCATTTGGTCGTCTCCTATAAAGCTTGATGTACTGTACATTAGAGAGAGAGAGGCATAGGCTGCGGCGTTTCTTTTTTCTTTTTTTAATTAGTCCAGTGCCGCCGTTATTAAATTGTGGATCACCTTTTCGTGCAGATCCGTGATGAGCTCGAGCGTGTGCCTGTCGTTTGTGTTGGTGCTGACCGAGCACGGGTCCTTGTGTCTTTCCGGACACGCACACAGAGGCTGGGTGTAGTTCAGGCGGAGGTACACTGCACTGCACACCTGGAAGGGGGGGGAGGGGAAAAAATAAATAAAATGTAATTGACCATTGTTACATTGAAAATGTGCACTCAGAAACGAAAATTAGCACTTCAAACAGACACCACCACCACCACCACCACCACCACCACTACTACTACTACTACTACTACTACTACTACTAAATTTAAAATTACAATTAGAATTAAAAATAAAATAAAAATATAACAAAATAAAAATACAACAACATAAAAAATACAGCAAAATAAAAATTTAAAATTACAATTAAGATTAAAAAATGAAATATAACAAAATAATAACAAAAAATATAAATATAACAGAATAATAATAAAAAAATATAAATATAACAAAATAAAAAACAAATTGTGCTTGATGCTACAACAAAACAACAACAATAATAATAATAATGCATTTTAAATATTACTATTTTTATATTACCGGTATTTATTATTTAATTATGATTATAATGTAATGTAGCAGTTATGATGATGCCTTATCCAACATTTATTATGTAGATTTTAAGACTTTCGGAGGGTTTCGTAATAAGCAGGAGTATTGCGTTAATTGGAGCGGTTTAAAACGTATTACTTTTCATGCCCAATGCTACTTGTGTTCCACTGTGCGGCCGAATAATAAGCAATAATTGAAAACAATGGGATCGTAAAAATTACGGTTCTTGGTGCCACACATATCCGGGTCCACAATAATATTTAGACGTCAAAATGTCCGTACATTGTTGAAAAGGCAATTTTTTTTTTTGCCCCAAAAACATTTCATCATCTTTCGTATATCATGTTAATCAGATTCACCTTCTATACGAACGGTCGCTCTAAACAAGAAGAAAACGGATTTTTGCTTTACTATTATGAAAACAATATTTACTGTGCTTTCACTTGCCGGGTTTATACAGTAAAATAATATATGAAAAAAAAACCCGGCAAGTGAAAGCACAGTTGAGTTTCCTGAGGTCATACTGCACCGGGGGCGAAATTACAACCGCGGGATTTGAAACTGTGCATTTTGTAGAAGTCACTATAATATGCTCAAAGGATAACGTTTGAGAAAAAAGTAGCGGCCAGGCACGCGAACCAAGGACAGCTATTGACGGGAGGGAAAAGTGTTAAAAACGTACAGTTGTTAAACCCAGGGTTTTTTTAAACTTCCTGATGGGGTATAGCATGTCCAATGGTATAGGTTCATCCGGAACATGCGATTTTTTTTTTGGCAAAACATTTAAGGCGAATAATCCACCGAAGAACAACGTGGGATCATGACCGGATTTGTCGCGGAAGGAAGTTCAATGCCACCTGAAGGTTTTCCATAGAAGAAAAATTTTTGTACCTTAAAAATTTTTCCTCTAAAGATTTATTACGCACGTACTGTGGCGGAGGCACCTTTATAATGAGAAAGTGACACCTTCCTTTTTGCATGTTTTCGGTTTCGTTGAATTTTTGCACCCGTGTAATTCTTGCGGTCGAAGCGGTACCTTTTTGTGCAATTTGTATAGTGTGTATATTTATAATATGTATATATATAAAAAGAAGTGTCGCCACTTTTTCTTAGGGTATTTATCACGGATGGTGAGCCGGCTCGTTCGGATGTGACCAAAGTATGGTTAAGTAAACAAGCTTTTGTCAAGGTGTGCAAAAAGTCACACCGAGCATATGGTATGGCTTGCTAAAAACACCGTTGTCATCTTAATGAAAAAGGGATAAGGGCTTGTACTGGGTGGTCTGGCTGAATACTTGTCCAAAATTTCGCGAATCTGAGTTCATAAACAGATTTGTTCAACACAGGTACGTTAAATTTTTTTTTACCTCTAAATATATGAAAATTTGTAGACTCACATTATTTTTTACAAAAGAGTATGAGAAATTTTAATTTTTAATTATTCAGCGCCACATGAAATAATCTCACGGTCTCCGCCTCCGTATGCAAAAATTGAGGTGTTCTCATTACAATGATGTAGACTGGTGGGATTGGTGTGAAGAAACCTGTCGAGGGTCATTTTGTTGAGTGAAAAGACTTTTGCGCAGATTGGCACGGAGATTAAAAAAGCCTTGAGAAAAATCCAGCCTATTATAACCAACCATGGCAGGCAGCATTTTCCCGCAAGATTATTAATTTTCTTTTATTGTTGTGAAAATACCCATGGCTCAATCTTTTATTTTGTTATACGTGCTTGTGTTGTACCGGAACTTTACCTGTTGCGTGGCACATTCTGGTAGGAAGTAAAGGTGCTGGTTGTGCGGGTAATAGTGGTACTTGGTGGGCTCCAGCACGTTGGTCTCGTCGTGCTCTTCCTGTATAGGAAAAGAAAGAAAAAAAGTAAAACGGTAACGTACTGACAGAAGTCGAATCGTGACAGAAATAACATTTCGGAAGCTACATATGTAACTGTCTCGCGATGTATTATTTATAGAGTGACATATGGTATCACCGGTACCGGTTACTGTTTCATTAGGGCACCAAGAGTGTTTGTTATGTCGCCACATGGCGACATATACCAGGGGGGTTGAATACCCCTCCGAACCTTTTCAGGTTCATCTGTATACCGTATACCTCAGGGTGTAATTAGGAAGTTGTTTGGGAAAGATTTTGGGGGAAAGATTATGTGGTCAAAGTATTACAGGCCCCCACCATTTGAATACGAGATTGTGGTGCACGGCAGCCTGGTATTAAAGTCAGGACGTGACGTTTTAAACAGATGACTCAATCCGTCATTTTGTTGTACATGGAAAGGAGTAAAGGCAGCTACACACTCTGACTGACATACTCAAATTCGAGCAAAAATTTGCAAAAATATTTAAAATGTGGTGGTCTTTTTTTGGGTGCAAATTGCGATTGGCATGTGATTGCGCCAAAATGCAACGCCTGAGGAAGCATTTCGCGTGCCATTAGCTTTTCTTCACCGTTAGACTCTGGTGCACTGTGCTGGAAAATGATATCGCAGAAAAATCCTCCGATGCACTTTTGCTGATAGGCTCAAATATGCCAGTGGTTGGTCAGTAGCTTCTTGGCAATTATTAAATTTTTGCGCAATTTTTTTTTTGGCAAGGGAAGAAAGGTGACCCAGAAAAATTTCCGCCACCTCCCCCCCNCCCCCCCCCCCCCTCAACAACCGGCCTCTATATTTTTCCTCGCCTCTGAAACGATGATGATGATTATGATGGCAAATTATAGTCGGAGGCCCTGCGAAACAGCCGCTGATTAGCCTGCTGACCTCCAAAAGAGTGGTTATCGCCCATTGCGATCGGAGTTTCCTGCATTTGTTGTATTCATCTCTGCTCTTGTTTTTGGGTGTCTAACGGGGGGCCTTGTTTCTACTTATTGCAATCTGGGCATGTCATCAAACCTAGTCCATTTCCTTAATTACACTCTTAGAGGTTATGTAAGGCCGGTACAAAATTATCTTGATGGCTTTAATTGCGGTAGGTCACGGTCAGGGGAAATAAATAGTTTGGACGTTTTACTGCAGAATTTATCGAAATTTAACATATAAAATATTTAGTGAAATTGATACACCCGAGATTAATAAAAAAAATTATATGACACTTATTGAAATTGTAGGACACTTGCACAAATGTAACATTTGCAGTTATTGTGTAAGTTCATTTCTTCATGATTTTTTTTTAAAATTGCCCAAAAATAATTCAGGAATCTGATTGGCCCATTTTAATAATGACACAATAATATATTTATATAAACTTATAAAGGAAACGGGTATAATGTTAGATTTTTTTGTGTGTGAGTTCATTTGTTCACGAATAGAAAAAAATATTTTACATATCAAACAGAAAATAATTCAGGCTTATTAGGGTTAATTTTCCAATTTGAAACATTAATTGGCGCTATTTCTTAGTTTAAAAAATATATATTTATTACACCATTTGAGGGTCGCAATTTCTTACAAGTTGGATTTATATTTTTAAATAATTAAATATCGTGTAGGTGGATCAAAATTTTACGCCAATTTTTATACATGCACTAGTACAAAAATAATGTCGGATTTTTAGTTATTGTGTTAGTTTCTCATTTGCTAAAAATTACACAAAAATAATGGAGACATCTGGGTTATTGACAAATATTAAAATTATGAAATTAATTTTTAAAAACCTATTCGATTCCATTGGTGTTGGATTAATATTTTTCTGCAAAAAAAAATATCGTGTTGAAGGATGAAAATTTTTGCATAAATTATTCCGGCATGTTTTTTTTGCAACAAATTCTTTCCATTTTTTTTGCGAAACAATCTAGGCCAGAACAAGTCTACTATTTGGAACTTGTAAGTGGCCAACACAGCACAACAATAAACAAGGGTATACAAAAAATACACCTTGTGTTTGCTCTTCACGTCTTCTTAAGAGATCTCCTGACCTTTTAAAGGCAGGTACCGTTAACTAAGCAGCCCAAATGGTGGACTTTCCCACGGACCTTCCCCAAAATCTAATTCCTTGGCGGACCTTTCGCAAAAAAAAAAAAAAAAGAAGAGAAGAGAGTTTGATTACACGTGACTTCGATAATTTCTCCAGTACTTTTTAAGGTAACAAGGCAGGATACAGGTATTTTTGAAAGGTGGAAGAAAACGTCCAAAAAACGACCTACTTATTTGGCGAATTTTTTTGCACAAAAAAGTGGGGGCCTTATTAGCGAGATTCCGTGATGATATTCGATATCATTACCTCTACTCTTTTTTTTTGCAGGGTGGGTATTTGCGGTGAGAAATTTTTGCTCACTTTTTTTTTGTGCAAAAGGTCGAGGATCAAAGTAAGGGAAAGGGGTACTTCTTTTTGCAGAAATCGTATTTCCGTTAGGAGGTCATGGGTTGGGCCCCCCCGGAATCATGCCAAGGAACCGTGAGAATCAAGGGCATTTTGGGGGAAGAGAAATGGACGTGAAGAATAAGTCATATGTACATGTGTAACTTAACACCTAACGTGTGAGGAGGGGCTTCTTAAAGTGGTTTTGTTTTGTATTAAAAAGGACGTAAAATTTATGGAAAATGAGCGTTTTACTAAAGTTGGCAGTAGCTATTAACAGGTGATTAGGTCTAGTACGTACTAATGTCACTAAATTAGTGGCTGCCATTAGCATATAACTTCAGTAGATGTTATGAACACTTACTACCAGACGACGCCAAATTTAGCAGGACATACTAAAGGAAGTTGCGTCATTAAAGTTAGTAACTGCCACTAACTTTAGCAGCTGCTACTAACACATAATTGTTAACGTGATCAGACACCACCAACAACTAAAGAAAAGTTGCGTTATTAAAGTTAGTAACTGCCACTAGCTTTAGCAGCTGCTACTAACACATAATTGTGAACGTGATCAGACGCCACCAACAGCTAAAGAAAAGTTGCGTTATGAAAGTCAAGGACCTGCCACTAACTTTAGCAGCTGCTACTAATATTAGTAGGGGCCACCAACTTTAGCCAAAGTGACGTTCCTGCCACTAAGTGTATCATTACGAATAAACGCGTCTATTAAAGCTGCGATATGTGCTATTTGAAGCTAGGAGTAACTTTTTTCTATTTTAGTAGCTGACACTAACGTTAGTAGAAGGTCGACAAAAACCGCATCTAAAAATTAAAACCAACGTATCTCGACGATTTATACGTCTATTTAGACATGACATGTTTGCAAAATGTTACGTTTACTTAGACGTCACATGTTACGTTTACTTAGACGTTACATGTTACGTTTACTTAGGCGTAACGAGCCTTATCAGTTAATAGCAACCACTAAATTGGAGGCTGCTATAGACTGATGACTTCAGTTGATGCTACTAACACGTAATTTCAAACAGACGCCGCCAAATTTAGCAGAACCTGTTTAAAGGAAGTGGCTTTAATGGATTTAGTAGCTGGCACTAACTTTAGCAGATGCTACTAGCACATATTTGCTTACATGAGCTGCAGATGTCACCAACCTTAGCTCAACGAAGTGACATTCCTTCATTGAAGTTAGTAACTGCCACTAACTTTAGCAGGTGCTACTAACATGCAATTTCTAACAGGCGCCGCCAATTTTAGCAAAACCTGCTAAATGGTGGCTTTAATGGATTTAGTAACTGCCACTAACTTTAGCAGCTGCTACTAACACATATTTGCTTACATGAGCTGCAGATGTCACCAACCTTAGCTGAACAAAGTGACATTCCTTTATTGAAGTTAGTAACTGCCACTAACTTTAGCAGCTGCTACTAACATGCAATTTTTAACAGGCGCTGCCAATTTTTGCAGGACCTGCTAACGGAAGCTGGTTTATTGGAGTTTGTTACTGTCTCTAAACTTTAGCATGTCCTACTAAGAATAATTATTGCTAAGATGAGCTGCAGATGCCACCAGCCTTCAGCTAAAGAAAGTTGCTTATGGGAGTTAGTAACTGCCACTAACTTGAACACCGAGAAAAGTATTACAAAGCGTGGAGTATGGTACTACATGGGCTGTCAAATTATCGTCCTTTTTAGCACAACGTGACCTTACCCAACGGCAGTTTCGATGTGCGAAAATAGCGTTACCGCAATTTTTCAGTAGGAATGCCATTTTTTGGGGGCTCAAAAAAATTGTTTTCTCCTGTTTCGAGTCGACCTAGTGCTGCGATGATGATGGGTCCAAGCCCCAGCAGAACCGTTTTGCCTAAGGGGTTTTTGCGGCTGGTTGTTGGGCCACAACAACCAGCAACCGGAACCGATTTGGCCTTCTAAAAAATATATGTATTTTTTTGCAAAGAATGTTATCTGCCACAAGTCATTAGAGCACGTCCATTGCATAATAATTACATAAGAGTATGCTTATTAGAGGGGCGTAATTTGGGGAATTTTTTGGATGGGGGGGCGAAGTGTGTGGTCAGAAAATGCACATAGGACGTATACAGTTAGAGTAATGTTTGTGATTTTTGGAAGCATTCTTAAGACGTGACTCTTGATGCTACAGTTGTACGGATTGCGGTGTTTTCATAGCGTTTCTTTTTTGCTAACCTCCTTTTTATAGATGGTATGTTGGACTGTCCTTATGTGTCTCGCATGAATGCTGACTATATTAACATAAAAATTATGCAAAGGGGAGGACCTCGTTTTTTTTTGGGAGGTATACGTAACGGCGAAATGTCATGCTGGCATGGTCACTGTGGGAGTCAGGGCGTGAAGCAATCACGATAAAGGATGTGTATCACTGTGGATATGACATAGTTGATAAATATTTGACGACAATTATTAGTACTATAAGACGCAAAATGATTGTCGCACTAGTGGAGGAAAGTGTCAACATCATGGTGTTACCTTCAGATGAGGTGTGTGCTCCTGGCTGCTGTCGGCCTTTGGATACAGTAGGTACTCGTCTTGTTCTTCGCCTGTACGGCTCTCCAACGATGGTGTTTGGGTAGTGATGTCGGTGGTGGTTGGAGGCACTGTTGTTGTGGTTGTGGTTGTGAATGGGGTTGTCCTTGCGATTATAATAGTTGATTTTAATGCGGTGTTCAATGTCGTTGTCTTCGTGGATATCCCAACAGTTGTCCTCTGCGATGTCCCAACAGTGGTCTTCTTTGGCGTCACAGTTTCAGTCGCGTTCATCTTGATCGGTTTGGATTGTCGTCTGGAACCTGCGTCCACAGTACCCAGCACCACCAGCACCAGCACTATCACAAGTTGATGGCTCATGGTTTAAGGCAACAGTGGTCCGCCAGCGGCCAACGCTTCCGGCGCACTGGTAGCTTTGTCCAGAAAAGGGCGGGCTTTGCACCGTTACCAGCACGGAAGGAGTGCAGCAGGAGTCATCCGCACCATCTGCCACCACTGCTGGACTTGCCTCTTTTCGACCAACCAGGATCTTGGTATCATCCGAGCTGTGGCCAATCCTGAGCTTCTGATGATGAACCCAACCATTGTTGGGGGGGGACCCTGGCGACACCCTAAGAAGTTTACGGAGGAGTGATGATGTGTTGAAGACTAATATGACCCTCTTGTCACAAAGCGTTGGTTTTGCAGGGGGGCGAACATTATAACGAAGAGTTTTTGTTAACCGCTGATTAATTGACTGTGGGGAAACTGGATGGAATTTAATAATATGCAGTTCCGGCATTTTGAGATTCGTTTTGAAGGTGTTGCTTTTAAATAAAAAAAATTGCAGTTATGCTTGAAGTGAATCTCTTGTTATAACAGGTACCACAGGTGAGGTACGTTGTGGTTGGCAGGTCAGCAACCTGAACGTTGCTCAAATATTCCGGTATCCCGGCCAAAATTGGCGAAAATGCGCAATTGTTGCATTTACAGACAAGGAGCATTTTTGAGAGAAATAATCGGTCTAAATAAACATTTTTACTTTTTATCATTAATATGTAGATGAAGTTGGCCAAAATGTGCAAAAAATACGCAATTGTTGCATTTACAGATAAGGAACCGTTCTTGATAGAAATAGTGCGACGAAATGAACTTTTTACAATTAGTCATTAACAGGATGGCACAAATTTAGTGCAAAAAAAAGCGCATTGTTACATTTCCAGATGATATAAATATAGTGAGACACATTTTTTTTGCGATTTATTATTAATATGTAGAAGTCAGCTCGCGTTTCGTCATTTTTTTCGTGCGTCACTGTCGAGAAATAATTTTTAAACGCAACAATTACCCCCATTGTAATTACTCTGGGTGTCAGCCGTAATTGCGTCGTATTTTATGCACCTTCTTTATTCTGGTTATTTATTACACTCTTTGTGGGGGTCATTACCTTTAATTATACAGGAGAGACGTTAAATTAGAGCGGGCCGGCAGCAGGGTGACGAATTCACAGTTATAGTTTCGTTGTGTCGTCATTTTATAAGAGCGACATCACATGGTGGGGACGACCTTCTTTGGATCTCTCCCTCAGAAGATGATCTGTCTTCCTTCACGCACCACATACACTGTGTATACTATATAGTGACAGTGTCACGTGGAAATGAGGACCGATGCACTTTCGCAAGAGGTCGCTCTTAATCCCAGGCAGAAGGATGCTGATGGACAGTGTGTGTCTGTGTGAAGGCCGCCATGTGCGAATTGGAGTGATGTGTGTGTGTACGGTTAGTTTGCGCCTGAAGCTGGCCTGTCTTAACTGGGTCTCGCTTATGTAACCACACGCGTGTCAAATTATTATATTAATATTAATATAATAATTTGTATTTTAATTTGCGTCTGAAGCCGACCTGTCTTACCTGATGGGTCTCGATTAACACTCGTGGCGAATTATTATATTAATAGGAATATATTAACCTACTATATTATAAAATTAGTCTATTACATTCTGAAATTATTGGATTATAAGATAATATTATAAAATATTGTTGTATTGTAAACTGTTATTGTATTATCAAATTATATTATAAATCATTATACAGTATATTGTACGATTTTCTCGTATATCAATATTATTTGTAAACTATGTTAATTTTTGAAGTTATATTAAATGATATTGTGTCATTATTAAATTAATAAGACTTTTTATTGTAAAATTAATTTCTAGAATGAAAGCTTAAATTTTTAGAATGAAATTAATTTATTGAATGAAATTCATTTATGTAATGAAATTATGAATTTCTAGAATGGAATTTATGCAATTTATTTTGTAAAATTATTGGTTTATATTCCAAAGTGATTATAGTATGAAAATATTTATTGACTGAAATTATTGTAATTTTTTTTAAAAAATAAATTAATACTATTTTATATTATTAATGTATTACACATACTTTTAAATGTGTGAATTGAGTATATTTTTGCAAACTATTCAGTAAGTATAGAAGAAAATGCATTGATGTTGCCGCTTAATTGTTGCTGGAATTGGTTTTAAATAAATCCGTCTGACTTCCATGGAATTAATGCTTCCATGAGCAAATGATCTGGGTTGAGATTAGACGCTACAATTTTTTTTTTTCCACCGTACTTAGCAGTCCGAATCCATGCAGTATGACCCGGTAATCCGACATGAAATAATGTTGGCACCCATGCCGTACAAGCATGCCAATGAGCTTGTGCCACATTCTAACATGTGCGCATAACAACCCGTATACAGACACCTGGAATTAAACCGTCCTTCACAAGGCAAACGACAACACCGTTATTATAGGACCAATGTTGCTTCAAAGTTATTCCTTCCGGGTTGGAGTCAACACCAAGGAGCGCACCATATATATCGTACTTCCAAAATATGTTCCTCCAAAGGCATGCTGCTGTGCCCACTCATCCGTCACCTTTTGGGTATATGAAGAGAGGGACTGACCGGAGAGGAAGTTCGTGGTATGACGAAAAAGGTTCCGGATTTGTTCCACGATTTTTTATATATTATATTTTATACTTATTTCCACGCTCTTGCGAACCTCCTTTTGAAGAGTCCCCCGCCGCGATCCTGTAGCTGAAAAAGCTCGTGCCTTCATTAATGATTTTTTGGTGGGTGTAATTCAATTTTTTTTTTGCACTTGTTACACTTGGCTGAGGCCTGGACATTTTTGTAGGAAACCCGTGTATTGTCGCGGTGTGGCCAATAACATGGCGACACTTTTTTTCCCCCTTCCTATAAAACGGAAGAGATCTGAGCACACGCGAAAGGATGAAAAGAGCGCCTTTAGTTAGCAAAAAACCACCAAAAATAATGTCACTTCCTTTTTAGCAATGTGTCGATACATCGATATTTGTGGGTGACGATATTCTTGGGTGACATTTATTTTGCCGTTATTTATAATAATCGATTTGGAGCCGAATTGTGCTCGATTTGAACGATTCGTAATTTTCCAAACTGGCAAATTAAACAATAACGAAATAAATAATAGATGAAAATAATGAATAATTAAAATGTAATAATAAACAATTAAAATGCAATAATAAACAATTAAAATGTAATAATAAATAATGAAAATGCAATAATAAATAATGAAAATGTAATGATAATTGAAATAAATAATAAGTAATTGAACTAATGAATAAATGAATAAAATATAGTAATAGTAAAAATGTGATAAATGAAATAAAATAATTAACGAAGAATTAAAATAGTTACTTTCAATCACGGTATTTTCTCATGATTACCAGCGATGACCAGGTACAAGTGCAATCCACCTGGCCAAAATATGATAAATAATGTAAATAATTTAAACTCTGATAAATAATGTAAATAATTTAAACTATGATAAATAATGTAAATAATTTAAACTATGATAAATAATGTAAATAATTTAAACTATGATAAATAATGTAAATAATTTAAACTATGATAAATAATGTAAATAATTTAAACTATGATAAATAAAGTAAATAATTAAACTATGATAAATGAAATTATTAATGAAACTATGATAAATTATTTATTAATGAAACTATGATAAATTATTTATTAAACTATGGTAAATTATTTCTTAAACTATGGTAAATAAAATAAAAATTATAATAAATGAAAACATGAGAACTGAGGTGACTTGAGCGTCCGAAGTGATGATGAACATTGCTGTTTTTATATTTAGTCCTGGAGACAATATCATTATATTTTTCCCCCAGAAATTGTTATTGACGAGTGGCCTTAGTTTTTCTTTTACCGTTTGTCTCCGTTTTGTTGGCACTCTGTTTGATATAACTGCCCCCTTGTTAGCCCGCTACGTTGCCCATAACGGGATGTCAGGAGATATGAACCTTTATATATAATTTTTTTTTCTCTCTCTCTCTAGCTGTCTACTGATCGCCACTTGTTGTTTTTCCGCTGAGCAATAGTTTGGCCCACTAATTTCGGCTCCATCGAGCCCGGAATGCGTGACGCATCCAAATAAGACTGTGAATATTACGTGAGGCAGTCCATCTAAACGGTGAAAATCACGATTGATCAACCATGTGGATTAAAACCATCCGTTTAAAAAACAAAAAAAGTTAAGGCGCGCCGTTATTGTATCAGTGTGTCATAATTTTGTGGGTTAATTATTTTGGCTCGTGAACACACGTGTGTGGGACATATGTCACCTATAGGGTGGCCATTTCCCTCATTATTCTCATTTACTCACTATAAATGTTAAAATAGCAATTGTGTCTATTATCCTCCTGAGACCCCTGGTACAGTATACTGTACCTCTTTTTTTACGCGTTTGAGTTAGTCAGAAGGTGCTGGAAAAAACAAAGGTACAGTATACTGTACCAGGGGTCTCAGGAGGTTATAGTGCAATGAGAAAATTGCAATTATAATGAGAATAATTGGGAAATGGCAACCCCTGTCCGTATACAAGTGTCATGTGTCTCACATAGATGACTAGTGATGACTCACTGTAAACAGAGGCACAGACTTTCGCCCCTTGTTTTGCACATGCAGATTCAATTGAGGCTGTTTCGCTTTACAAAAAAAAACATGGAGGACATAACGGGTGATTGAAAAGTGTGTAGTCATCTCTTGATAGTCTCGCATGTCTGTGCGGAAATCGCATTGGTTTCAGTGTTGGTGGAAAATGTCGCTCTCTCCCGGAACGACGATCACGACTCCGGGGTCGAAATCTTGGGGTCTTGTTTTGTACGTAGCTACAAGAGGGTTGCCCAAAGAGGAAGAATGGCCAACTTTTATACCGAGGTTTTCGCAATCGCAGCAGGCGGCCATTTAGGTGCGGTTTGTTCCTATTATAGAGAAGGTGGGGGTTGGATATGGAGGAAGAAAAATGTTCTCATAGTACAAGAGCTATACTGCGTTTTATTGCATATTTAGGGTTACAAACTGCCAGAATAAATCAGCCCCAATAAGGGTACCTGCAATGAAACAATTGTTATTAAAATTTATTCCCAAAAAATGCAAGTACCCTTACCCATAGCCGTAGTCGTATCTTACCCGTAGCCGTAGCCGTAGCCGTAGTATGGATAGCCGCCATACCCGTATCCGCCGTATCCGCCATATCCGCCGTATCCTCCGTATCCGCCATATCCTCCGTATCCTCCGTATCCACCGAAACCTCCGTAGAACAGGAAAGGTTCGGTCTTTAGATCCTCGACGTGCTTGTCACCTTCTACGATGTGCTTGTCACCCTCGACGACGTGCCCTGTCAGCTTGACGGCAGGAGACTCTGCGTGGTGATGCTTCTCGACATCCATCACCACCTCCGTTGTTTGGTGGTGCTCCTTAGTCTCCGTTCCCACTAGGGGCTGTCCATACACCGTAACCAAAACGACCACAACCTAAGGAGGAACATACCACATCACACCCGAGGATGTAACAATGTGTCCTAACAGAATAATTTGACAACTGATGGAAATAACTGACTTTAACATTTTCCAAATATGTCACGTCTAAATAGACATTTAAGTATTGAAATAATCACAGTGAACTTACCAGGAGCAGGACCTTCATGATGGCTTGTGTTGTTGAGATGTGCTGGTCATCCAACATATGCCCCCGTTTTTATACATAACTACTCAGGTGCAGTAATTAGACAACTGCCTTGAACTCACGGGCAATTTGCACTTATCAGGTGTTTGTCACTGGGGTGACGAAAGTCGGGGAATTTACGTGTGATTATTGAGAGGGTAATGTGTCCAGTGTCTTCAGGTGATATAGTTGAGCAACATGTGTATATAGATTTCGGTTTGTCATAATTTGGGGGGGCTGTTATCTATTTAGGTTACGCAAGCATTGTTATGTAAGTTTGTACAACGTATGGTGCACATACGAAATTCCAGACTCGTCTGGGGCGTGCCTCTCTTGGCCCCAGTATTTAGACCGAAGAAAAATGATATACCCAGTTATGTCTCGGGCAACGCGTATTATAACTTCTCTCTCTCTCTTTTTTTTATTATTATTTTTCATGACTTGAGAAACTCACGGAGTCGTGACGGGCAACCTGGAGACGTACAATTGTCGCTATTTACGGTGTCCGATACATCCGGAAATCATGCGAGGCAATGTCCGTTATTACGTTACACAGGGTGGTCCACACGCCATCAAAAAATTTAAACCCATTTTTGTCCATTGCAAGGGCTCCTTGTACTATAAAGAGCAGTCAAAAATATACTATAGTTGAGGGGAAAAAATGTGATCAGAGGCTTTTGAACTGTAGCAATGGACCACCCTGTATTGAGGAAGCTGTTTACGCCAATCATTGAAGCGAGACGACCCTGCAGATATCAATCTTTATATTTTTTTCCGCCCCTTCAACTACGGTAGTTTGAAAGTTGTGCAACCGAGAAGCACTCAGATAAAGCTGATTTATTGCCATTTTATAGTCGAAATTTCGTGTGTGCAAATTGCCACTTCCGGATTTGCACAAAACTGTACGGTGCACTATGAAAGTATGAGGGTCCTTTTTTGCGACTATCTTCGGGGGGGTAATTGAGGGGTACATAAAGGTGCATGTAGTTGGTTGAACCGACCAGATGGCGACACCTTTGCAGGCTCGAACATTATTCGAGCTGATTCACACGCCATCTGCCTGCAAATGAAATAACTGAACACAAAACCGGTAGTGACGTATCTGCTTTAATGGGAGGGCCATCAGTAAAAAATAACTGGCTAGGAAAAAAGAAACACACAAAAAAAACTATTTTTTAAAACACTTAGGACTCACTTGACCGATTTGTACATTTTTAAAAATGACACGAACATTGATTGTAAATAATTGCTGGTAGTGAGATTTGCAACTGCTATAAAAGTTATATAACGGTTTATAACGGGAAACATAGCTTTTCGGGACAATTTGAGCTTTATATTCATGGCGATAACATGCAGTAAACTAGAAGTAATGTATGTTAAAGATTTATTTTTATTTATTTTTTAAAAAAGAACGTAAGATCTATGGGAAACGAGCGTTTTTCGACCTTCTATTAAAGTCAGAGGTAGCTATTAACAGGTGATTATGTCTAGTACTTATCACTACACTAGTGGCTGCCATTAACTGTTAACTTTAGTAGATGCTACTAACACGTAATTGCTTAAAGACGCCGCCACATTTAGCAGAAAGATGTGCTAAAGGAAGTTGCTCTATTGACGTTAGTATAACTGTCACTAACTTTAGCAGCTGCTACTAACACGTAATTCGTAAAAGACGACGCCACAGTTAGCAGAAAGATGTGCTAAAGGAAGTTGCTCTATTGACGTTAGTAACTGTCACTAACTTTAGCAGCAGCTGCTAGCAACACATAATTGCTGACATGAGCAGACAACACCAACAGCTAGAGAAAGTTGCCGTATTAAAGTTAGTAACGGCCACTAACTTTATCAGCTGCTACTAACAGGCACAGGCCACTAACTTTAGCTAAAGGACGTGACGTTCCTTCATTAAAGTTAGTAACTGTCACTAACTTGAGCAGCTGCTAGTAACACATAATTGCTTACATCAGCAGACACCATCAACAGCTAAAGAAAGTTGCTGTATTAAAGTTAGTAACTGCCACTAACTTTATCAAAACGAAGAAACGCATTTATTGAAGGTACTAAATATTCTATTTGAAGCCAGGAGTAACGTTTGCTATCTTTAGTAGCTGCCACTAACGTTAGTAGAAGGTCGAAAAAACAGCATCTAAAAAAATTATATCAAACTTAATCTCGACGATTTAGACGTCTATTTAGACGTGGCATGTTTGTAAAATGTTACGTCTATTCAGACGTAACATGTCACGTCTAAATAGATGTAACGAGCCTTGCTGAGGAAACAAAAGGCTAATCTTCTGTTATCATTTAAGTTAAATCGAAACCAAGGCATGTCCTCCTGCACATGATTAACTTTGAAGGACCCATAACCTGAGAGTGCCATGGCATTTTATTTCCACCTATTGAGCCAGTGTTTTGTTGACTGTCCTCACTGTCTCTGAGTATAGTCAATTACTTCAGGTACGCAACGAGTGACGTAGGTCATCCACTCATATATTCCCAATAAAAAATAATTAAATGTCCGCACTATGGGAAAGCTTATCTGTGGTTATGGGAATAATCCCACTAAATTTTTAGGGGGTGCGGGAAGGTCTTGCACACTTTTTTTTAAGCAACACTTTGATTGGCACACTCGTATGACCCCCTCGTATGTTATGACTTGATGAGCAAACTCTTTATGACAAAAAAAAAACAACTATTGCAACTAAATCAGATGCAATAACCGCTGTAGGTGCGGACCGAGTCTTGAGTGAAGGTCTTCCCAGGTATGACCCCTGCGTCGGTATGGTGCCTCGGACAATGGAAGTTATGTGGACACTGGCACAGGGTGTTTGTGTTGACTTCGTTCACCTCTGGTCGCTTCCTGACCGTGAACAGCCGACATGGCTCCTTCCGCTGGCACCTCAATCTCTGCCGGAAAGAAATGAAAACATTAGTCTGACTCACTATAGTACACACCGGTTAATTGCATAACCGTTCGTAGAATTCTGCGATTATCCGGCGGATTTGACCGATTATGCAAATATCCGAAGTATGAAATTATCCGGAGTATGCATTTATTCGGAATATGCGATTATCCGAAGTATGACATTATCCGACGTCTGCAGTTATTCGTAATTAAATTATTCGTAATGCTCCTAGACCTAGAGTGTGTGGTAATTTCTAATGCGATTAAGAGAGTATGTGGCATAATTATGTTATATTTTGTCTGCTTCACGCCCACTTACGTATATCCTGCACTTGTAACATGTCAATTTGCAACCATGGCAAGCAATCAACTTTTACCATTCGAGAGCTGCCTCAACTCGGATTGATGATTCTTAAATTACCTTTACGCCATTATACCCACCCCCGGTTGTGGTCCTGCCTTAAATGCAATGTGCGCAATTGCATTTTTAACTACACCTTCCTGAATGATAAGCACGTCCTGTCCACCCTCAAGAGTTGGAGATATCTGACCATAGTGCAGTGATGAATGTTTTGAACTGCGAAATTTATTTGCAATTTTTTGTGTGATTATTCGACCTATTCGGCAATATTATGCAAATATCCGGAGAATGAAAGTATCCGTAATGCATTTATCTGGAGTATGCAATTATATTGATTTATTATTTTATTATGGCAAAGATATTTTGTGATTATTCGGCAGATTCGGCAATATTATGCGAATACGCGGAGTATGCAATTATGCGTAATGCATTTATCCAGAGTATGCAACTAGTTTTATTTATTTCTATTTTTTCAAACGATTCGGCAATATGATGCAAATATTCGAAATGCATTTATCCTGAATATGTAATTATTTTTATTTATTATTTTTGCAAAAAATATTTTGTTAACATTCGGGAGATTCGACTATAATCACTACCGTATATCATGCAAATATCCGGAGCATGCAATTATCCGTAATGCGATTATCCGGAGTGTGCAATTATTTTTATTTTTGCAAACGATTCGGCAATGTTATGCAAATATCAGTAATGCATTTATCCGGAGTATGCAATATTTTTTTATTTGCAAAAATGGTGAATATTTGGCAGATTCGATTATAATCACTATATTATGCAAATATCCGCAGTATGCAATTATCCGAAATGCATTTATCCGGAGTATGCAATTATTTTTATTTATCATAATTTTTGCAAAAAAGAATATTATTTTGGCGAATCTTACGCTTTGAGGTGAACAGGCGAATGAGTACTGGTAGCCTGGCCCCTCCTCCGTCTGGTAGGCCAACCTCTTGAGCAGGTAGGCCACCGAGTTCTTGGGGCAATGGCAGTGCATGACCTGCTGGGTCACGTTGCTCGGTGAGCTGACCAACGTCCAGGTCACGTCGTGGAAGAACCGGCATTTGGGGAGACGCTTTACCGGCTCGCACATCTGTCAGTAGGGGTCATTTATACACAAAATGTTTCGGACAAACCGATGGCCAGAGAATATAACCTTACTTTGAAATGCCTCGTCCTGTCCGTGATGGTGTGTCCATCTGACGCGTCCAGGTCGGACGAGCACTCCTTCTCGCCTGGACACCTGCACTGCCTCTCTATCCACGGCCTCTCGTAGGTGTCCACCTTATTGCACACGCTCCAGGGCGAGCATGTGGGCAGGTCTTCCTCCGAATTCTGCAACACACAACACACGTGGGAATCAGAGCGAGGCCACCGCCCATAATTAAAATATTTTTAAAAATACTGTATTAACAAGCCTGGGAAGTGTGTAACAGTGCTGAACGGCATTAATGGTGTCGTACTGGTGGTGCTGCCGGGAAAAGAGCGAATCTAAGTGACGAATAATTAAATTTTTTTTATATAATATGATTTTTTTTTTTAAATGTGCGCACAACCGAATCCGCACCACAGTTCACGCAGCCAGCACGGTTGGCATTATCAATTGATACATCTCTGGTAAGCTCCATGTGTAGTGGGTATACTGGTGCATATAAGCTCTGCAAGTACAGTATTTCCAACGCTACGCTCGTGGGGAAACAAAATGGCTGACGTTTGCGACGTTAACAAGGTTCTGGAATGAACCTTCAGAGGCTACGGGTGTGAATTATAATTCAATGAAACAATAAATGAATAAGTAGCCTTATAAGTTAGTAATAACTAGTAACTAATAATAATTAATAAGTAGCCTTATCAGTAATAACTAGTAACTAATAATAATTAATAAGTAGCCTTATAAGTAATAACTAGTAACTAATAATAATTAATAAGTAATAATAAGTAATCGTGAGTAATAATGAATAATAAGTAATCATGAGTAATAATTAATAATAGCGGTAAAAATAAACATCATTAATGAATAAATAATAAATAATCATGTGTCAAAATAAATAATAGTAGTAAAAATAATAAATCACAGTAAAAATAATAAACACGAATATACAAATAATAAACTCTAAATATTAAATAAATTGCAACAATAATATATTAAATTAGCGCTGTTTTCACAACAGACGAGCTGCGAGAGTGAGGGTGCGCACTCGGTTGCGCTCGTTAAAAAAAACATTCATCTAATAGAAACTAATACGTCGCTTCGGTGCTCTCTTTTGCTGCTATCGGCTCGAGGCGCCACCAGTTCAACACTTAATTTACACTCTTGGACGAAAAAATACGGGGTGTTCCAGACAGTGTGCAGTGCACTGTAGACAAATAAGTACATGATGTTCTAGAAGTTCGTACACTTTGGACAAAAAGTACAGGGTGCTACAGAAGTGTGCACTATATGACAAAAAACTGCATGCTGTTCCAGAAGCGAGTGCACATTGCACAAAACTACAGGGTGATCCAGACGTGCCAACTGGTGGACATTGCAAAAAAAACAAAAAAAATAGTTGGTGGCAAAAAAAAAAATGGCATTCCTGGACCTGGTCGGACGAGTAGGCCAGGCCAATTATTGGTTGCATTTCCAAGCCTGGATCGAAACGGATGGAGGGGTAGAGAAAGCAAAACCCACCCCCTTGAAGAGAGAGGCAGTTGACCTTCTTTTTGGAGAGCCGGCGTGTCCTGTGAACTAACGAGCTCCAGTCATGAATGATCGGAGAGAGAGCAATGAATGAACTGGTAAGCCGGCCTCCTCCACCTCCACCCCCATCCCCCTACCACCACCACTTCAACCGTCTTGAATGAAACAGGAAAGGAAAAGTCCTCCGGGGGCAACTACTTCCAAGAGTGGTATGACTTCCCGGCCTGGGGGTACCAACCAAGCATAGGGCTTACTGGAGGCCAACTTGCTTTGATCACCATTATTATTATGATCAATCAGATTTCCTGTTTCCAAAGATGGGCCCTCGAGGCCACCCCCCGTATTTTCTTTTTTCCCCCCCAAAAAAATTTAAATAGTTTTTTTAAAAATGTTTCGGACAGGGTGTCCAAAAACCCTGACCTAAGGCAGCGCACCCGATGTGAGTCATTAGGCCGCCCATGGAGCACGTCCAGGCATTAAATACGCGTTTTTATCCTTGGGAGACCACGTGTGCAAAACCCCAGGACCAGTGCACCGTGACTACAACAATCGGGGAGGAATCTCTTCTTGTCACGTGTCGAGCGAGGGGGGGGGACTTGCGGTCTTCAGATGGACCCGGTTTTGGTTCCATCTGACTTGGCTCGGTCCACTTGGAGGGGGAACATGACAAGTCGAAAGAAAGACGACGGTGACACCCTCACATGTTGGGTACCACCGTCGCATCACTAAAGAAGTCAAAAGGTGCCACAATATGCTTGTGAAATCAGCGTTGAACAGGAAAGGTGACGGTGGCACCCCCTAATGGTGGGTCACGTCGCATTAATGCCGTCATACAAGGTGCCACCATGTTTGTGACGTCATACAAGGTGCCACCATGTTTGTGACGTCATAAAAGGTGCCACAGTCTGACAGTGACGCCATTTATGACGTCATCAGTGGTACCTGTCACGTCACGTACTGCCAATGACGCGAAGGTACCATATTGTAAATGTGCCACCACCACGTCACATTAATGACGTCGTACAAGTGCCGCGTTTGTGATGTCATCTAAGGTGCCACATGTCATCGTGTATGAATGAATCTGCATATGACAGGAGAGATCCGCAAATGGCCATCATGTTGGGTGCCACTGTCACATTAATGACGTCGTACAAGGTGCCACGACACACGCCATCGTGTATGAAAGTTCCTGCATATGACGGGAAAGACGACGGTGGCACCATGGTCACGTCACATTAATGACATCACGCAAGGTGCCACCATGTTTGTGGGATCATCAAAGATGTCAAGTCACATGCTGACAATAACGTCATGGACTGTGCCAGCTTGTTTGTGACGTCATCAGAGGTACCACTGTCACGTCACGTACTGACAATGACGTCATACAAGATACCATCTTGTTTGTGGCGTATTGGCGGTACCCCTGTCACGTCACATCAATGACGTATACAAGGTGCTATACTTTTTGTGACATCAAATATGACACATTAATAACGTCGTACAAGGTGCCACCATGGTTGTGACATCAAATGTCCCACCGTCACGTCACATGCTGACAATGACGCCATAAAGGTGCCACACACTGTGTATGAAAGTGCCTGACTATGACGTAGTTGAAGTAACGTCATTGTGTGTCCCGCGACAATGTGACTTTCCTACAACGTCCGCGATAAGTATTTCGTCACGTGTACCGGCACAGGATCTTGACAACATGACCGGCCATGGTACCTCTACAATAATATTGAAGTTATTCGGGCGCAGTTATTCGAGGGCATTGTCGCAAACGTTTTGACCGGAAGTCAACAGGTTTTTCTCACTGCCTAAAGGTCCACGTGCAGGTGCCATGGCACTGCGTCTCAACTTACCCCGACCTGGTAGAAGACGTGTGAGACCCTCGGATGATGGTAGTGCGACTGCTGGACCACGAAGGGCAGGGTCATCCTGGCCGCAGGTCGTGCCTGGGTGGCCCATATGAGCCACACCACGGCCAACAACGTCACCTCAGTCCAGCTCATTGTTGTGGGACACTCCCCCCCCCTCCCTTCCCCCACCAAAAACCACAAACAAGCACTAGCAACAAGCCGGAGCAACAGCCAACAGCATCCCAGCTCGCCGGTGATGCATGAAGAACAAAAATCCCGGTTCACCTTCTCTCGTGTTTTTGTCCAACCCCCACACCACCTACCACTTTTGAGTGTTTTTTTTTTGTGTTTTGAGTTTTTCTTTTTTTTTCGTTTTTTTTTTTGGGAACCACCCCTTACCACCACAGGTCCCTCCACTACACAACACCTGAGGCGCGTTGAGTAAGCGAAGAGAAAATGATTGTCCAGAAGCCCTCCAACTTTTACCACGTGGGCTTTGCCACCTGTCCCACCCCCACCATCTCCAACCCTCCAACTGCGCACCTTCGCACTTACTACAAGGTTTTATAGCTCTTTCTCATGAATGACTGGAAGCGTCCATTCATGTCTGGGGAGGAGCTGCGCAGGATCAAGGGGGTGGAGAGAGAGAGAGAGAGAGAGAAGAAGAGAGGGAAAAACCGTTTGGTATCCCTCGCCCACTTGGAGTATTTGTGTCCACCTACACTGGACAAAGTGGTCATCTTGTTGTCTCCAATCTGGTGTGGGATGGGTATGAAATTGGTATGAAAATGGGACAGAACAAACAGACCTTTTTGCCTTTTATACACACATTTTCATGTATGTGTATGAAAGGGCAATTTCATGCCAATTTCATATCCATTGCAATTGGGACAAACGAACAAACTGCCTTCAATCTGGGTATTAAATTGATATGAAATGGGACAAAACAGACAAATTTGACTTTTATACACATATAGATCTAATCTATATGTGTGCTGTATAAAAGGCTATATGTTTGTCCCATTTCATGACAATTTCATACCCATTTCAATGGGACAAACAAACAAACTCTGCCTTCTATGCATTAAAATGGGCATGAAATGGGACAAACAAACAAACAAACAAACAAACAAACAAACAAACCTTTCCTTTTTTATGTATAGGGTGCAGACCATTGATTTATAGACATTTCATACCAATTTCAGTGGGGCAGACAAACAGAGTTTGCCTTCCATGCTTGATAATGGGTATGAAATTGACATATATGAAAATGGGACAAATTCACAAACCAACAAACTTTCCCTTTATATGTGAGGATATACACATTTCATACCCATTTCAATGGGACACACAAACTGCTTTTTTACATACATATAGTTACATAGATTCATACCAATTTCAATAAGACAAACAACCAAACTTTGCCTTTTACATATACATAGATTCATGCAAATTTCAATGGGACAATGCCTTGTATGCGTAATAATGGGTATGAAATTGGCATGAAAATGGACCAATTAACAAACAAGCCAACATACTTTTGCCTTTTATACTATACGTACCGGTAGGCCTATAAGATATACACATTTCATATACAAATTTCATTGAGACAAACAAACACACTCTTATATTATACTGTATACATCCCCAAGCTACCTAATCGTTATTTTCGTCCATTTACCTCATTACTTTGCATGGTTTGGGGTGAGTCATTAGACTCATTACGCACTTTGCGTACGTAACATGAGTGGCCCCGAAGAAATCATGTTGAAGGCTCCTTCCGGCCAGGTGATAATGTCGTGATTACACCCCACGCCCCATTTGAAAAACCGGAATCCAGATTTTTGCCCCTCCCCCCCTCCCCCCTTAAGGGGATTATACAGGTGGTGGGTGAGTGATGACATCAAAAATCTGCACGCAATACCATGCATGACGTCGCTTTTCATAAAAATTTTTACTTCCAGGAAAGGTCAGGTTGCGTGGCGTCAACTTTTAATATAATATATTATATATATAAAAAAATTACGAAGCCTAATTGGTTCGAAGCGGTCCTATGGTTGGAACCAGTTCCTTTTTTTTCTTCTTCTTCTTCCATTCCACTTTTCTAAGTAGCAATTTGTACATTGGAAGCCGGCTACTGTTTCGGTTTCCTCTTGGCCTGGGCTGGAAAAACCGGATTTTTGAATTGCTGTCGTGCCAACCGAGAATTTTGGGGGGAGTCCTCCTCGTACACCGGGGAGAAGTGACTCAGTGGCAGGTGTTACAGGTGACAAAAATCTGTGGGTCCTAAAAACGCCTCTTCCGTGATGAATCTCGCACAGGATGTCATACTTTTAAAGCTTTGAAAGACACAAACGCCCCACACAAACATTTGGAAGCCAATATATTCCACCTTGAGCTTCCTGATCACAAAATGTGGGCTCGGCATGATCCGTGAATCGAAAGCCAATGTGCTGTGGTAAGGACGTAAGGTCGAGTAGCGTAAACAAGAAAAAGGTGTATACCCAACAGCCAGAGCCATAAGGGCGTGGCTGGACACTGGTCAAACCCAAGAGACAGATTTAGCCGAAGGACTCTGCCATTTTTAACCGCCTTTCTTCCAACCGGTTTTGTAAATGGGGAGGAATGTAAAAAAAACAGAGCAATATCGGATTATTTAGTATTTTTGTATACATACCATTTTTGTATACATACGTTAACGGCCATGATTTGTGCTTGTTCGTACTTTCGAGTATTTAACTGCCATTGGTCATACGCACGAGTATTTCTCATAATCGTTCGCATATAATATACGTACGAGTATTTATCATAATCGTTCGTACGCGTATTTCTCTCAATTATTTTGTTCATACGTTCGAATATTTAACAACAATTGACGGACGTACGATTATTTATTACAATTAATTGTTCGTATACGTACGAGTATCCATCACAGTTGTTCGTATACGTATACGAGTATTCAATGAATACTCGTATACGTACGAGTATTTACCTGTCTTTAGTCGTACGTACGAGTATTTCTCTCAATTGTTCGTATACTGTTCGTACGAGTATTTCTCTCAATTGTTCGTATACTGTTCGTGCGGGTATTTCTCTCAATTGATCGTACACTGTTCGTACGAGTATTTCTATCAATTGTTCGTACGTGCGCGTATTTATCATAATTGTTCATATAAGTAGGCTACGAGTTTTTCTCTCAATTATTCGTATACGTTCGAGTATTTACCAGCCATTGGTCGTACGTGCGAGTGTTCATCATAATATTGCATGTATACATATACGAGTAATTTTCACGCTTGTTTCTATACCTACAAGTATTTATGACAATAGTTAGTACGTTCAAGTATTTAACTGACATTGATCGTACGTTCGAGCGTTTAACTACCGTTTGTCGTGTGTTAGAGCATTTAACCTGTATTTAACGATCAATGTTGCCATGTTGGTACATTCTAGAATAATTTAAGTCTCTTGAGTAGGTACTGTACAAATGATAGGTAATTCCTTAAGAGCGCCTGAAATTTTTTAGGTAGCAGCTTGCAACAGGTAAAAGTGTGTAAGGGTGGGCACCTTCTCTTATAAAATCCAAGGCCGGACACTTTCAGATCTCGCCAACTGACACCGAGGCCGTGACGCAACCCAGAGCGACAAACAACCTAACCAACTTCTTTGGTTTAACAACAACTACTATATATATGTGTAAAAAAAGAAGAAGAGAAATACTAAGGGTTGGGTCGCGTGGCCCGTGGGGGGCATGACAGTTGGAAAAGACGGATTGACCTACGGGTAACCCTGGTAGTCGCGACCCCGCTGGGTTTTCAGTGGCCTCATCCATCTCTTGGATGGGGGAGAAGCTTTGGCTGATGCCAATCTTTTTTGGGGGGGGGAGGGCTTCCTTGCACACCCTACCTTCTTGACTTTATGACCCGAAGCGTGCTTGGCATGCTCCTTTGTCAAAGGTGTGAATGGAAGCTGTCTAAGGATTAGTGTTTGCGCCCTACCCTTCTTCTTAGAGGTGAACTGGGTGTCTTTTTTTTTCTTCCCTCCCTTGGCAGGTAAGATGTACGCCGTCCTTGGTCGTCGCCATGGCCGAGTCCTGCACGGCGACATGGAGGAAGGCTCTTCGTCGTTTAGCGTCACGGCCGTCCTACCAGTCGTCGAGAGCTTCAACTTTGCCAACGAGATAAGACGACAAACGTCGGGACTTGCATCGCCACAGCTGCTATTCAGCCACTGGGAGGCAAGTCGCAACAATATACGCTGAAAAATTTAATGAAAAATTTCAAGACAGTCCCGACTTACGTATACGTAAGTCGAGTCTTACGTAACTCGGAGACCATTGTTCCCAAACCGCAACACTTTCCGATTGACGGACAATTCTACGTAAGTCAGGCTGTACGTAAGTCGGAGCTATTGTTCCCAAACCGCAACACTTTTTCCGATTGACGGACAATTCTACGTAAGTCAGGCTGTACGTAAGTCGGAGCTATTGTTCCCAAACCGCAACACTTTCCGATTGACGGACAATTCTACGTAAGTCAGGCTGTGCGTAACTCGGAGACCATTGTTCTCAAACCGCAACACTTTCAGATTGACGGACAATTCTACGTAAGTCAGGCTGTACGTAAGTCGGAGCCATTGTTCTCAAACCGCAACACTTGCCGATTGACGGACAATTCTACGTAAGTCAGGCTGTACGTAAGTCGAGGCTAACGTACGTCCAGGGCAAACTGTACGGAATTTTCATGATTTCTCTCCCATTTTTATTTTTGGAGCAAGAACTAATGTAGATGACTGAAAAATTTTAGTCACTTCTTAGCAATAGATGAGCCTATAATATTATTAGGCTCATCTGTATGCTAAGAAGAGTGACACTTTCGTTGTCAGCACTGGCTTTTCTTTAAGGTGGGTTTTTCCCAAACTGAAACTTCAAACAAATCCAACTTCCGGCCTTACCAAACAAAGAAGGTCCCTCATCAGGTAGCTTGAGGGGTGGCAAAGATGGGTGGGGGGGAGGAGGAGGAGGGAACCAACGCCCAAAATCTGACAGCATCACAGCCGCTCCCATATATCCTACTGAGGAGCTCACCAAAAATTCCTTCAGAGGGCTAAAGGACATTCAGTAGTTTTATAGGCCTGTTAATTTTTCGTGCCTCCTTTTTTTTTCGTTTCCAATAGCCTTTTTTTGAGAAGGAATTTTCTCTCTCTCTTCTCTCTCTTTTTTTGAAAACCTTGTTTTTGTGGCGTTTTAATGGTGGGGACCTTGAGGCAGTTACCTTTCCCTCACGAGTCTTCTTCCCTCCTTGATTAATGTTACGGCTACTGGACTTAGCAGTTCGGGACAGCGGTTAGAGATTTTTTGGAGATGGAGGCCGGTTTACAGCCTGAAGAAAAAGAAAATACAAAAAAAAAAAGGTAATTGCGGGACGGCTTCTGCACGAAACTAAAAATTCCTACCATGCACACGTGTTTGTCTTGAACAGAATGATGCGTGAAAATTTTTAGAGAAGAAGAAGAAAGAAAGAAAGAAAAAATGTATATAAAAAAAATATTTATATAAATGAATGGAGAAGCCCCCCAGAGGGTGTTAAGATGGAAAAGGTCATCTAACTGTTTTAATTTGCTGGATTCATGGTTTAAAATTTGTTTATAAAAAAATGCAAATGGAGCGAGGTTAACATGCTGCTGTGGTGTAATAATAATTGCAAAAGGTGTCAATAGGAAGGGGGGGTGGAAAAAAATTGGTCCCAAGAAATTCAGGGTTGTTGGAAACTTCAAGTTGGCATCTTGGTTGCATTGAATTAATTTTTTTTTGGGGGGGTGTTATAAAAATTAGCTGCTAATGTGCTCAAATAACGATAAAAAATTCAGCCGATTATGAGCAGCTAATTTGTCTGTTAAGCTAAAAAATAATTTGATATAAAATAATTTTATCAAAACATAATTTTCAGTTGGCATCTTGCTTGCAATTAATTTTTATTGTAATTTTTTTTTTGGTGTCATAGAAAATTTAGCTGCTAATGTGCTCAAATAATGACAAAAAATTCAGATGATTATGAGCAGTCTTCCAAGCTAAAAAAAATATTTTATTGCAATGTTATTTTCAGCCAGTAACTTTTGCTATTAATTATTATTAATTTTTGTGTTATAAAAATTATCTGCTAATGTACTGCAAATTATGCCTAAAATTCAGGTATTAGAAGCTAACGTTGGTAACCTCGAAGCTTCTTCATAAAAAATATTCATTATTTAAAAAATTACTTTAATAAAACCATCTTGCCAATATTATTAACTATTAATTTTATACATAAAATTAGCTGCTAATGTACTAAAATAATTATACAAAATTTAGCCTGGTAACTTTTAAGCGCATTGCTATAAATATTGATTATTTTAAAATTACTTCATTAAAACAATTATTTTCAGCTGGGACCTTGCTTGCTATTAATTATTTATTTATTAATTTTTGGTGGTATGAAATTACCGGCTAACGTACTAAGAATAATGATTAAAAACTCACGATATTAGAAATTGGTAACCTCTAAGCCCTTTCTTAAAATATTTATTAGTTTAAAATTACTTTATTAAAACATTGTTTTTATTAGCATCTTGCCTGCGCTTAGTTAGTAATTAATTTTTGGCGGTGTAGAATTAAAATGTGAATGTTCGCAGGATTAACGTCGGATGCTTTTGACAGTTGAAAGTAAATGACAATTACCAACATTGCATGTGTGTGGGTGAGTCAAGTATTGCGGTAACGAGCCCTCAACTATGTCAGGCGTATAATGAGAAGAAAAAAAAAACTGGACGAAAAGGTGCCCAATTCAAAGTGACTCATCTCCACGCTCCAACCAACTTCTTAGAAAAAAAAGCAACAGCTGAAAAAAAAAACCATCGACCAATTCCAGGAAAAAGATCATGTCCATAAATCACCCCGAGTTAATATATATTTTTTTCTGGTTCGCAGGTACTGGACATAGACCCGTTTTGGGTTCCACGAACGGAGGAGGAGTACTTGCTGTACGGAGAGAAGGCGGACTCTGAAAACCGGGCTAAGAAATACATGGATGCCGTCAGAAGACGGAAAGGTCTGCATGTACAGGATAAGATCGTCGAGTTTGCCGAGAAGCAACGGACACTCACCAGGAATAAATGACAATTTGGCGCGCGCATGTATGCAAATTAATAAATGCGATGTTGACACTATATGTTTCATTGAATTGTTCGTACCCCCTGCAGGCCACGTGTATGCTTACTCGGTCGCATCACCTGCAATGGACGTGACAATTCGACCTGGACAATGGCGTACATTTCCACATGCAATTACGTCGCAGGGAACGGCACTGGTAAGAGCGGCATCAGTTTTGGCAAAATTACTCCCTGAAGTATTACCAGTGCAAATTGCTAGTTCCAACTCTTGAACTGGGCAGCTGGGGCGTTACGATCGTAAAGCAGCTTCCACTTGCCGCATTCCAGCAATGACTAATTTCCTGCATTCCCCGCGGCTGGTGATTAAATGTCACGTGTTCTCAAGTTCACATCCGACCCTGCCTAACAAAAATTGCACAATTCACTCGGCATGTTTTACGCTAAATCATTCTGAAACATCCAGTAGTTTGCACCGAACTACTACAGCACATTTATTGCGCCTAACCTAACTGCACGAGCATGTGCTTTTCCAAGATCAACAATGAACAGGCACTAATTAAAATTTCAGCTCGTTAGGACCAGTTGGGACGTGGCTTAATTTTATGTACCTAATGCTAATTAATCTTGAGAGAAAAGGTGACACTTCAGCAACGTTGTATGAATGCAAAATGTGAGAAAATCATTGGGCAATTTTTTTTTTGCCAATAATCTAATGAAATCGCATATTAACGCGAACGTCATGACACACAAATTTTCTGCAACTGAAAACGGCACATTTATCATTATTTGGGTGTACTTCCCCCTGCATTATTTTGCATTCAAACAGTCCGTCAACAAATCAGGAATAAAATTTAGCTTCACGTCATCGTTTTTATAATTTTTTGCGTCTTTATATTACAGACTCGATTTTACTTCTGCGTCTGCGCCTTCCTCATCTGGAACAGGATGGTGTTCAGCTCCTCTCGCTTCCTCTTCGCACGGATGTGAGTACCGAGCTGTAAAGTACAATAGCAGTAAGCGCACCGCAAAATTTCAGTTATTGCAACGGCACTGTTCTGTGTGCGGGCACAACGACTTACCCTCTTCTTGAGGAACTTCATGGCCTTCTTGTCTCGTGAGACCCTGAGCAACTCGATGGCTCTCTTCTCATACGCGGCGTGACCTACAATCTCGCGGACCAGGTCTCGCACAAACTTGACCCGCTTCGTCAGTCGCTGTAAAGCAAACATGTGGCGTTAACCTTCGTGAACATGCTGCCAACAACTATGGTTTCTCACCCCCTTGGAGTTGGATGGCCGAGGCTTCTGCGGGTTCTTGGTGGTCTTGTACCCCTTCTTCAGGCCAATGCACATGTCGTACCGAGGCGCCATCTGCGGAAAGGTGTAACGTCAATATCGCAAGTAATGACCCGTATTAAATGTACATGCCACGAAAGTACAAGCAAGTAATCTCGTACACGGCTCACAAGGCTTGCTTTTACGCAAATCAGGTTAACACACACTTTGCAAAATATCCCTAAATTCAGAGTAATCTCGTGCAATTAATTCGCAAATATGTAAATTAATTCGTAAAATAAGTCGCAAATGACGTAAAAGAAATTTTAAAATAATTGGTCAAATAAGCACATAAATTGTGTAAAATAATTATTCAAATAAGTACGCAAAATAATTTGGTAAAACAAGTACTCAGAATCATTTGTAAAACAAGTACATAGCAAAATTAAAATAATTTGTAAAGTACGTTCAATAATTAGTGGAAAATGTACGTAAAATAATTTGGCAAGTACTTAGAATTAGTGAAACAAGTATGTACAATAAATTAGTGAAACAAGTACGTACAATAAATTAGTGAAATAAGTACATACAATGAGTGAAATAAGTACGTACAATTAGTGAAGTACGTAAAATAATTTTAAAAGTACGTCCAATTAGTGAAGCATGTAAAATAATTTGAAAAGTACGTACAATTAGTGAAGCGCGTAAAATAATTTGAAAAGTACGTACAATAATTAGTGGAAAAGTACGTACACGAGTGAAAAAAGTATGTACATTTCTAAAATGTAACAATATATTGCAAAATATAGTAATACGAATAGCAAAATCAAGTGTGTAAAATTAAATCGTTAGAATAATGTGCAAAAAATGTATGAAAAATCATTTTGCGAACAGAAGTAAAAATAATTTGCAAAAAAATATACGCTAAACACAGGCCCACATTTTTTTTTTTCGTGCACACAAAATATGCTGTGCGAACTTGTCACATTTATTAAAATAATTAATTGCGAAAATAATATTTTCTTCACAAGGATTTCTTATCCGCCATGCGTTCCACTTCTATTTTCGCCCCAAAAAATGAATTGCCAAAACTTGACACCACCCCCCGAATCCTAGTTTGCTCCAGCCAATTTCAACCATCAATTCTGCGCGGTTTTAAAGGCCAGATGATGCCATTTTCAGCGAGATCAACCCGGATTTTCGCCAAACAAACCTTTGCCGAACTTCTTTCCGGCCACGAATAATAAACGACGAAGACGCAGCAGTGTTGCCAACAGGGAAATGTCACAGATCAAGGGATGGGAATAACTGTTACAACGTAGCGGCTAGGTTGGAGGCAGGCGTTATTTCGGTTGAAATTAAATGTAATTGCCAGGATCTAATTGTGCAATTAAATCGCACTTCAAATATATGCAGGTTGAAGTAATAATGGGGGGCGTTAACTATGGCGTTGAGAAGTGAAGTGGCAAATTATGCAAAAGTAGCTGTAGTTGCCGTTAGTGGCTACATGATGTAGCTGTTATTTGGAACGCACCCTTATTTTAAAAGGTGCGTTTAATTAACAATCGTAATTAATTCATGCGGTGAAGTAATTAATCGCAAATAATTCATGCAGCGAAGCATTTAATTCTTAATTGCAATAATATTTAGCGAGTGTTACATTGCCTCCTGCCATCTAGTCTAGCATCTAGTGCTCTTTAACGAAACTACAATGAAGCCATCTATGGGCCACATTTAGAACTAGTCAGCATTTTAAAAAAAAAGGGGGGGAAGGAAAAATTTAAACAGTTTGCAATAATTCAATTAAAAAATTATGCAGCACTTGTTGCGTTAATTATTTGCTATTTAAAAATATTGCGCAGGATTAATTTAAAAAAAAATGAAATCTGACGCAATTTTAGAAAGCCCTTGACAACACCTGCCATCTGTCGATCAGATTCGAAAACTTTTGTCAGCAGAACATTTTTCTAGAACATTTTGTAGAACACTTTCCTGTTCTAAAGACGAAAGGTTCTGCTCTTCAAAAAGAAATGGACCTTTTCGGCACGTTTAGACGGATATTCGGCGCCGACCGACGCCTCCCGCCGGCACAGGAACCAACGCAGAGCGTCGACGACAGAGACGAAGACAACTACACAGACAGGTAACAACGAGAAAAAAAAAAACAGCAAAAGGAAGGACCCAAAAACCTTGCATCATCTTCAGTGCAAAACACTTATAATAATAATAATAATAATAATAATAATAATAATAATAATAATAATAATAATAATAAGCAGCAGCAGCAACAACAACAACCATACATATATAAGAGAAAGTTTGCATGTTTGTCCGTTGCGACAAAAAGCAAACCATGGCAACAGGCTGTGCTGCTGCTGCTGCTAATAATAATAATAATAATAATAATAATAATAATAATAATAATAATAATAATGACAGCAACAGTAGTAGCAATAATCGTTTGTAAGGGAAAGTTTGTCGATTTGTGTGTTTGTTGGTTTGTCCGGGTCGGTCCAGGTAATAATGATGATTGACAACGATGACGACAACAACGACAACAACAATAATCTATATTATTGTGGGCAAAGTTTGTTTGTTTGTCCATTTGTGTGTTTGTTGGTTTGTCCAGGTAATAATAATGATGATTGACAACGATGATGACAACAACAATAATCTATAATTATTATAGTGGACAAAGTTTGTTTGTTTGTCGATTTGTGTCTAGGTTTGTCCAGGTATTGATGACGACGACATTATTATTGTCCATTATAAAAGGATGTGTTTGGTTGTTTGTCCGTGTTTGTATGTATGGTTGTCCTGGCCTGATTTATTATCATGTGGACATTATTTCAGGCAGGATTTCCCTGATGCTTTCACGCCATTTGAGTCTGACGATCCGTACGGTGGGTCCGACTGGGGACGTGACTTCTTCGGGTTCAATGTGTTCACCAACCCGCTTGAGATGCACCGGTACTTTGAGCAGCAGATGGACGAGTTCATGAAACAGTTTGGGATGATGAGGCCATCCGCAGGTAATTGAACGATTGTGGTTGTTGCCAAGTACGGAAGGTAAAATCGTACTTGTTTTAGTGCCCGATTCTGAACCTGGCTCCATACGTGATCGGATGCTGAAGACTCCGGACACTCCAGGCGATTCAATGGGTTATGTGGAGGACACAGACAAGCAGGACGTTGATTTGGATGGCAGGTACTAGCGTTTGTACTTAAAATGTGCGTACAGTACGTAACAACTCTCTTTATATGCAGAATCCAAGAGCTGTTCCCGAAGCCCCAGCATGAACAGCCATTGATCAAGTCGTTTCACAACAGCATAAGGATTCAGAGGATTCAGCTGCCTGATGGAGTGTGTATCCCATTAATATTAATTACTATTAATTTACTTTTTTTGAGTGGGTTAGCGCAGCTTATGTCAGGTTCATACCCACATGATTACATACTTTAATGTCCATTTCAGACTGTGGAGGAGCGTCGTACGGTGCGTGACAGTACCGGTAAAGAGGAGACAACCGTCACCCGCAGTCGTGGTGACCAATCCCACTCGCTGACCCTCAAGAAGGACAGCACCGGACAGCCAGAAAGTGTGGAGGATTTCGTCAACATAGAACACCCGAGCGACCTTCCCTTACAGGGAAACCTGGAGGACTGGTCATTCTTCCGAAACTTCTTCAAGTTCAAGTGAAGGTCTCGCCGGGCATATTTGTGTGTACATAGAGGTTTGCGATGCTGGTTTTTCCATATTGGATAAAGCGAGATATGTCCAATAAATATTGTGGATCCTACTTTTGATCCATTTATCCCAACCTGTTGGACACTGCATTATTTTACCTGTCAGCATTGTTAGTTCGGTATGCAGCAACCACAAGGTGCAGACATGGACATGAAACATGCAACACGAATCCGTCCAACTGCGTGAACACAAGTTAAGGGAAAAATCATTGCTTATTCACAATAAGGGACTTTTTTAATTTTAAATTTAAAAAGCAATGCGAAATATAGGCTACAGTATATTCTCTTGGCGACCAAACTTGGACAAACATTCACCCCGGACACAGAGACAAACTTTGACTTTTATAATACAAATATAATAGGGGGCTTACAATAAGAGATAAATATGAATTAATATATAATGCAAAGTTTGTTTGTCCAGATTTGGTTTTCATATACAGTAGATCTGCACAATTTTCTTTCTTATCTTGCAAAGAACGAGTTAAGTTCGTAGCAAAATAATATAAGAATTAATATGTAATATATAAATGTAGTTGTGTAATCTAAATAATTTGTATTGTAATTTTTCTAATGTATATTATCTATTTCATTTATTATTTGTATTATCTATTTCATTTATTACTTTTTATGTATATTATCTATATAATGTTTTTTTTACCTTTTATGCGTGTTACTTATATTATTATTCATTCGTATTATTTATATTATTATTCATTCGTATTATTTATATTATTATTCATTCGTATTATATTATTATTCATTCGTATTATTTATATTATTATTCATTCGTATTATTTATATTATTTTTTACTTATTTGTATTATATTAATTGATTTAATTAGATTAGTGTTAATATAGATACGGCAATACAAATAAGTAAAAATAATATAGATCATACTAATAATTAAGTAATATATAAATAATATGTACGTACTGCAGATAATAGAAATAAATAAGTAAAAATAAATAATGATTTATTCGTATTATGTACATAATTATTATCATCTCATAAATATACTGCATTATTAACAAAAAAGTGCTGTTATTTCTAGCAGCTATTTTAGAACCTCCCTTCAATGCTTATTGCTTATAGCCGCTTATTTTCGGAATAACCCAGGTTTATCTAGTAAATAAAACAGGTTTTTCACACCATTGCGGATAATTATGTGTAATATTGAACAATAATTTTCGAGGTATGTGAAACCACAAAATGAATATTAAAAATTCGAAGGTGATTCCAGAGTGGCCAGATACCGTTCCAATTTCAAGATGGCGGCCTACACGTGAAATGATGATGATGAGAACCCGACGTGTCCTCATGTCGTAATACGACGAGGGAAAAGAAGAAGAAGAAGAGTCGCCTCCGACATGCTGAGCCGAGTGTTGAGGTCCGGCCTGGTACTACGCGGCACCGTGCGACCACGAGTGGCCGTGGCACCCACAGCAAAGGTGGTGCCAACAACAAGCAGGGTGGTGCTTCTGGAACATCCGACGAACGGCCTCGCTCGATACAGGTTGGAGCGATGCATGTCCACCAACAACTCATCCGGACCCAAAGATCCAAACGATCCAAAGGTATAACACTTTAAAGACCAATAATAATAATAATAATAATAATAATAATAATAATAATAATAATAATAATGGTAAACTGCATTTTTAGTGTGCAGAAAAAAAGGCAAATGTTTGTGTTTGTCCAGGTTTAGTCACCATTGCACATAAAATGCAACGTTTGTCAGTTGGTTTGGTTGTCCGTGCCAACTGTGCCATGGCAATTTGACTAATGTAAAAGGCCAAGTTTGTTTGTCCATGGCAACATTACCATGGCCATTTTGACTTATAAATGTAAACGGCCAAGTTTGTTGGTTCGTTTGTCCATGGCAACTGTACCGTGGCAACATGGCCGTGGCAATTTGACTAATGTAAAAGACCAAGTTTGTTTGTCCATGGCCATTTGACTTATAAATGTAAACGGCCAAGTTTGTTGGTTTGTTTGTCCATGCCAACTGTACCATGGCCACGAGTCTGCATGGCAACTTTTTGTTTTGATTAGTTTGTTTGGTAAGAGCATGTGTGAAGAGAACAGGCTACGTGCTAGTAATGCAATAAAATAATGAAATAATAATTAATATTTTAAAGGACCCGAGCGACCCGAAGGATCCGGATGCGGACCCGCAGCCGTATTCCGATGCGAACCCGGTGGCGCACACGCTTCCGGCGACTCTGACTGTGCCGGACATTTGGCCTCAGGTGCCGATTATTGCGATTAATAGGAATCCGGTGTTTCCAAGGTTCATTAAGATCATCGAGGTAAAGCCCAGAGTTAATGACAGGTACAGCGGAAATTTAATGACCGGTTGTTTTCAGGTGTCGGAAAAGAGCTTGATGGACCTGATCAGGCGGAAAGTTCGGTTGAACCAACCGTACGCCGGAGTCTTCCTTAAGAAAAATGAAGGGTAAGTACGTGAGCATTGCAAATTACCGGTATGTAACATGCCCTTTTTTTTAAACGAAGGAACGAACGTGAAGTTGTGGAGAATCTGGACGACATTTACTCGGTCGGAACATTTGTTCAGATCCATGAGCTGCAGGACTCTGGCGACAAGCTCCGTATGATCGTGATGGCCCACAGACGGATCAAGATCACCGGACAGTTCATAGAGGACGACTCGGATGGAATTGAAGGTAAAGCGCTGTAATTACGGACGCACTGAATCCTTCAGCTCATGTCACTTCTGCAGCCATGACCATAAAGTTCCCGCACTTAAAAACATCGCTTACCACCTTTGTAGAAGACGATGGCGCAAACGGACGCAGAAGACGGCGACGGAAGAAGAAGAATGCGGCACCCGAGCCGCCAGCGCCGGAAGTGGTTTCGAATGAGCCGCAACCGGTTCTGATGGCGCAAGTGGAGAACGTGACACACGATAAGTTCAGAGTGTCGGAAGAGGTGAAAGCGCTGATGCAGGAAATTATTAAGACGATCCGGGACATTATTAGTCTGAATCCGCTGTACAGGTACGCTCGTCAATGCTCGTACTGAGTGGGTGTAATCCATGATTTGTCGACAGAGAGAGCATCCAGCAGCTGCTCCAACATGGACAGCGGGTAGTGGACAACCCCGTTTACCTGTCCGATCTCGGCGCCGCGTTAACCGTTGCAGAACCGCACGAACTGCAGACAATACTGGAGGAGACGAACATCCCAAAGCGGCTCCTGCTTTCCTTGTCGCTTCTGAAGAAAGAGTATGAGCTGTCCAAGCTCCAGCAGAAGATCGGACGCGAGGTGGAGGAGAAGGTGAAGCAGCAGCATCGCAAGTACATGCTCCAAGAGCAGTTGAAGGTCATCAAGAAGGAGCTGGGGATTGAAAAGGAGGACAAGGACGCCATCGAGGAGAAGTTCAGGGAGCGCCTGAAGGACAAGCAGGTGCCCAAGCCGGTCATGGACGTCATCGAGGAGGAGCTGGGCAAACTCGGATTCCTGGACAACCATTCGTCGGAGTTCAAGTAAATCATTACAATTCCCTTACTTGACGACCCTTACTAATTAATGGCGGTTTACAGCGTGACCCGCAATTACCTGGACTGGCTAACGACCCTTCCGTGGGGCGTGTTCAGCCCAGAGAACCTGGACCTGGACAGGGCCAGCAGCATACTGGACGAGGACCACTACGGGATGGACGAAGTCAAGAAGCGGGTGTTAGGTTGTTGTTATTCTTAAATATTATGCATTCATTTTAAAATTTTACTAGTTGTTTATGTAAATTATTTTACTATTCATTTGTGTATTAATAGTTATCTATTCAGTTTAATAGTTACTTGTGTAATACTAGTTATCTATTCAGTTTAATAGTTACTTGTGTAATACTAGTTATCTATTCAGTTTAATAGTTACTTGTGTAATACTAGTTATCTATTCAGTTTAATAGTTACTTGTGTAATACTAGTTATCTACTTGATTTATTAGTTATTTGTATTAAAGGCCTATTTTACAGCTAAATAGTTATATGTGTATTACTAGCTATTTTATTTCAATGGTTATCTACTCAGATTAAGTTATTTGCATAGTAAGAGCTATTTTATTTCAATGGTTATCTACTCAGGTTAATAGTTATTTGCGTAGTAAGAGCTATTTTATTTCAATGGTTATCTACTCAGGTTAATAGTTATTTGTGTATTAATAGCTATTTTATTTCAATGGTTATCTACTCAGGTTAATAGTTATTTGTGTATTAATAGCTATTTTATTTCAATGGTTATCTACTCAGGTTAATAGTTATTTGTGTATTAATAGCTATTTTATTTCAATGGTTATCTACTTGGGTTAATAGTTTTTTGTGTATTAATAGCTATTTTATTTTAATAGTTATTTGTATATTAAAAGCTACTTTATTTTAATAGTTATTTGTGTATTTGTCTAACTAATCAGTAATAGTTATTTTCGTATTAATAGTTATCTACTCATTTTAATAGCTACTTGTGTGTAAAGAGCTATTTATGCATTTTATTAGTTATTTAGGCATTTTTGTTACTTTGTTAAAATTTTGAATTATTTGGTTAATTTTCTTATTTACTCAGTTTAATACATATTATTACAGTATTTGGGAGTGTAAAGGATGAATACCACTGCTAGTATAGTTATTATCATCATCATTATGATAATGGCTGCACACTCACATGCACGATCTTACAGAGTTCATTGCGGTGAGCCAGCTTAAAGGCAGTACCCAAGGCAAGATCCTGTGCTTTCATGGCCCTCCAGGCGTTGGTAAGACTTCAATCGCACGGTCGATAGCACGTGCGCTGAACCGCGAGTACTTCCGGTTCAGCGTGGGAGGCATGACGGACGTGGCGGAGATCAAGGGACATCGCAGAACGTACATCGGCGCAATGCCCGGAAAGATAATCCAGTGCCTGAAGAAGACCAAGACTGAGAATCCGCTTGTGTTGATCGATGAGGTGGACAAGATGGGACGGGGCTACCAGGGCGATCCATCGTCCGCATTATTGGAGCTCCTGGATCCGGAGCAGAACCACTACTTTTTGGATCACTACCTGGACGTCCCTATAGACCTCTCGAAGGTCCTGTTCATCTGCACAGCCAACGTAGCCGAACACATTCCGGAGCCGCTGCGAGACCGAATGGAGATGATTGAAGTGTCCGGGTATGTCGCGGAGGAAAAGCTGGCCATCGCACGCATTTACCTGGTCCCGCAGGCCATGACGTTGTCTGGGATCACCCCGGAAAGCCTGGTCATCGAGGACGATGCGCTCAACTCGCTCATTAGGTCGTACTGTCGAGAGAGCGGTGTCCGCAACCTGCAGAAGCATGTCGAGAAAATCCTGCGGAAGACGGCTGTCCGCCTAGTCCGGTCTGAATCACCCTTAGTGACCGTGACTGGTGACAATCTACAGGAATTTGTCGGAAAGCCGGTGTTCACGCAGGATCGCATGTACGAAGAGACACCCCCTGGTGTCGTTATGGGTTTGGCTTGGACGGCCATGGGCGGATCGACCCTGTTCGTCGAAACAACCTTGAAAAAGGCACTGGGAGTACGCAGGGAGCCAGCCAACCAAGTCGGGGAAGGGACGACTGCGGGCGGTTCGCTGGAGCTGACCGGACATCTGGGCGACGTAATGAAGGAAAGTGCCCACATTGCGTACACAGTATCGAAAGGATTCCTCGCGAGGATAGACCAACAGAACAGCTTCTTCGATTCGGCTGCGATTCACCTGCATGTCCCGGAGGTAAGTACGTGGATTGAAGTACCTAGTATGGTTTGAACCTGTTGTTTTCCAGGGAGCGACGCCAAAGGACGGCCCAAGCGCAGGGTGTACCATCGTGACAGCGCTGCTGTCGTTAGCAACTAACCAGCCGATCAGACAGAATCTGGCGATGACCGGGGAGGTGTCGCTCACAGGGAAGATACTTCCTGTTGGCGGTATCAAGGAGAAAATAATTGCGGTGAGACACTTTCGTCCCATTTGTCCTACGTGATATTAACACTATTTGTACCTGCAGGCCAAACGCGCTGGTGTCAACTGCATCATCCTTCCCGAGGAGAACCGCAAGGACTTTGACGACCTTCAGAAGTTCATCACGGACGGCCTGGAGGTCAACTTTGTCAAGAACTACGAGGACGTGTACCAAGTAGCCTTCTCCTCGGACACCCCATCCTGACAGCCGACACCCTCCGTAATTAATCAGGAAAAGTGATGATAATAGACTTGTACGTCAGCAAGTGACGGCCAGTGTTTTCAGGCTGCAGGTTAGACACACAGAGTATTGTACTCCGCAGGACATTTACTGGGAACAAAAAATATTACAATTGAGCCAACAACATTTTGCGTCGTTTTATTTTATTCTGACCCACCATGTTGTAGTCCTGCCCTAATCATAATCAAAATGATGATAGTTATTAACACTATTAATTAGTTAATAAGGGGGGTCCCACTGCTAGTTACTGCTAACTTAGCAGTACCAGAGAGACTGCGAAGTTAGCAGCAGTAACTAGCAGTGGGACGAAAATTACACCCAATAGCAATAGTACTGGTAGTTAATAGCAATAATAGTTGATAGTAACACATCTCATCATATCATTTATTCTAAAAAGCCAAGTTCGTTTGTTTGTCCAGCAGGTTTCGTTGTATACCCATTTCATACCCATATGTGGGACAAACAAACAAACTTTGCCATTTGTAGCAATGGTCGCCCATCCATTGCGAAGAACTGGCTCTGCTGCTACTATAAATACAGGAAACAATACAGTAGGCTATTTAATAATTATTATAATGATGACAGTCATAAATAATAACGGCTAATAAAAGGGAAATGGCAAAGCCGCAGTAACATTCGTTGGACTGCGGGCAGTACATAGTTAAATCAGGGAGCATAAACTACATAAGAGGCGCAAATATTCGGTTTCCGCGTATCTCTGTTTGGGGCATTGCCAAGGCTGGCGGCCATTTTGAAGTGTGGGGAACGCCAACGAGGTATAAATAGGGTCCGTCATCTTTGATTCCCGCGTGTTCTTGCCGTGTAGTTGCCATGGCCGCCAAAGACCATCACAGATGGCGGACCCTATTTTTTGCCTGTACTCTATTTATACCTCGTTGGCGTTCCCCACACTTCAAAAATGGCCGCCAGCCTTAGCAACGGGCCCAAACAGAGAGACGCGAACATCAAAGGCGCCGACAGAAGTTTGCGCCTCTTATGTAGTATATGCTCCCTGGTTAAATGATGACGATGATAATGATAAATAATAACAGGGAAATGGCAAAGCCACAATAACATTCGTTGGACTGCGCCAGTACATATGATGACGATGATAATAATAACAGGCAAATGGGCCACAGTAACATTCGTTGGACTGCGCCAGTACATAGCTAAATGATGACGACGATAATGATAATAATAGTAGGGAAATGGCAAAGCCACAGTAACATTCGTTGGACTGAGCCAGTACATAGTTAAATGCTGACGATGATAATAATAACAGGGAAATGGCAAAGCCACAGTAACATTCGTTGGACTGCGCCAGTACATATGATGACGATGATAATAATAACGGGGAAATGGCAAAGCCACAGGAACATTCGTTGGACTGCGCCAGTACATATGATGACGATGTTAATAATAACAGGGAAATGGCAAAGCCACAGTAACGTTCGTTCCGCGGCACAAAAACGGGACAGTTCACTGCTGGGCTAAAAACGACCCCCACTGATTCGAAATGTAGCAGCTTCCCACAAGCAGCTTTGGCCACAAGCTGCTTCCTCCAAAGTGGCTGTAGCAGCTGTGCTAAATTTTGCCTTTTTCATTGAGGGAGGGGGAGGTGGGGGGCTGGGGGGAAGTGTGGCATGCGCAGGTGTCTGTTGCGCAGATGTCTTGAAAACGGGGGCGGGTGTGGTGGAAGGCGGAGGTGGTGGAGAGAGAGGGGGTGTTTTTTTAGAACAAGAAGAAGTGAGGACAAGGCAGGAGGGGGCAGCAGAGGAGGATGTGGTGCTTCCAGATTGTGTGGCGGTGGAACAGGTGAAGGTGGTCCTGAGAAGAGGGGACAGAGAGGGACACTACTTGGAGAGAGAGGCAGAGAGGACAGGACAAGAGGAAGGGGACAAGAAGTGTGCGAACAAACAAATGGGCTGGTGGAGCATGGACAGGGTCAGCAGGAGACGGCAGGAGGTCAAGAGGTGGAGCTGACCTGATAACAAAATAACAGGAGGTGGAGAGAGACTGAGGGAGGAGGTGAGTACACAGCATGGACAAACAACCAAGCGAACATTATGGACGAACTAACGATGCGTTGTCTTTTTTCAGGCTGTGATGTGCTAAGTGCGCGAGTGTGTGATCCTGGTGCAAAATGGGTGACATAGCCCCGACGGAAGGTGCTCGGTATGTGGTGCAGGTGTATGTTGGTGCTTTGTCGCAGCACTTCGAGGCCCTGTCGGTGGAGGCCTCGAAGGCGACCAAGGCGGAGGAGATAGTGTCGTGCATCACCGATAAGCTCAGGCTAGGTGCGCCGCAGGAGTATGAGCTGGCGGAGGTGGTGGGGAACAGCTTCGGGCAGGAGTGCAAGGAGAGGCGGCTGGGTCCGACGGAGAGCCCCGTTGCGCTCATGCTACTGTGGCCGAAAGGTACCGAGAGTACGGAGGAAGCCTACCACTTCTGCCTCCGAGAGCGCCTGACTGACTCGCTCTGGACGGAAAACTTCGCGACGGACCCGCAGGTCATACGCGATTACTTCTACCGCTTCCTGTACCAACCAAAAGACAAGGAATACCCAGACTTGTGCCAGCTGCCGGACCTGAACGAGGAGACGCTTCTTGGCAACCTCCGAGCGAGATTCAACGCAGGTCACATCTACACGTACGTCGGTTCAATCTTGATCGCCGTCAACCCCTTCAAGTTCCACCCGATCTACAACCCCAAGTACGTGAAGCTCTACCAGAGCAGGCGGCTGGAGGAGCTTCCTCCGCACATATTTGCAATTGCGGACGCTGCGTACCACGCGATGCTCAAGGAGAGGCGGAACCAGTGCGTGGTGATCAGTGGCGAGAGTGGGAGCGGAAAGACCGAGAGCACCAACTTCCTTCTGCACCATCTGACGGCCCTCAGTCAGAAGGGGACGCACGGGAGCGGGGTGGAGCAGACCATACTCAGTGCCGGGCCTGTACTCGAGGTAAGACGCAATTCGATCAGCCATTGATATCATGGCAACCAGTTGCCACGCCTCTCAACTGTGGACAAACAAACAAAAGCTGACCATTTTTGTAAATGGGGCTGTTTCCATGGTACTGTTTATATCAGTTGTTGATGCCACGGCAACTGGTTGCCATGGCAAAGCTGTTGCCATGGGACAACCAGCCATATTTTTAGAAATGGGTATGAATTAATGGGCCTGTTTCCCATGGTAATGTAATCAGCAACAATCAATCCCTATTGGTACCATGGCAACGGGTTGCCATGGTTCCTGAATATGAACAAACTGTCGTTAAATATGATTTCGGTGTTTTTTTATATTCTATATGTTGGGATGCTTATTTTATTACTGCCAGAGGCAGGTTCCATTGGGAATCAGCAACAACGGTCCATTGTTTTTGATGCCATGGCAACCGGTTGCAATGGACATCTGTTGCCATGGTTCCTGAACGTAACTGCCTCTATTAGATTTCTTTTTTAAATATATTTTATATTTATATTTTATTACTAGCTGCAGCGGCTGTTGCCATGGTTTTGTTATCAACAACCAGTCGTTGATGCCATGGCAGCCGGTTGCCATGTAAATCCATTGCCATGGTTCCCACATCTGGACAAGCAAACGAACTTTGCCTGCTTTTATAAATGGATCTTGCTTCCATGGGGTAATCGGCAACGATCAGTCGTTGATGCCATGGCAACCTTGCTGCAATGGCCCTCAAGCATGGACAAACAAACAAACAGACTTTGCCTTTTATATGTGTGTATATAGAGATGTGTGTGGTTGCCTGGCAGTGCAAACAAATGCACAAGCCAGTGCGCTTACAGTGTTGACATGTGCTGAGAAATTGCTGCAATTAAAGCCGCCCCCGGTAGCCGCAATGGGTTTGGGTGGCTGCGATCCAAAGGGGCCAAAGTGGCGCATGTCGAAGTGTGTGCGTGCAATGTAATAGGGACCGAACGGGGAGGCCTGGAGTGTGTGTGTGTGTATGTGATGAACTGTGGCTTGCTATCGACAGACGTGATGATTGAGGGCTGCGGATGGGAACTGATCCAACTTTTTTTTTTCTTTCTTAAAGTTGTTTTGCCAACTGCTTCATTCATGTGTTTTTTTTAATACCATGCAGTCAAAATACTATTAGTGTTGAATCACTCTGATTGCACCACTGCGGAGTGGTGTAATTGGGCCTTTCCGGGTCAGATAATTTGCTAATCATGAGAATGTGATTGAAACATGGGCAGGGAACTTTTTTTTCAGGCTTGACGTACTGCGCTTCCTGTCACTTGATATCAACCGCAGGGCAAGGACTCAGAGTGAGCTGATAGCGGCCAACTTGTGCACACACACATTGTCCATACTACAGACAGGCACACAGCGTCATTGTTGCAAGCGGCCCAAGCGACACGTTGTTGGAAAAATGGTGCCGTGCTGGCCGCATTAATTGGGGCATATAATCTCACCTGGTGGGCCGGCCTTTTTGGTGCATAAAAATGGGGATCAGGGTCCGGTGAGCGTAAAAGAATTAGCATAATCTCAACACGACAGACTGGGAGGATGGCACGGCAGGCATTTTCTCTCTCTTATAAAAATGCATATATAATGTTTGAAAAGTATGTGCCAAGACCCCCTTGGTTCAAATCCTGATTTTTCTGTGACTGTAAATGTGCAGGGTGTGCTATTAAATGTTACAAAATAAAAGATCAGATACCAAGTAGATATAATATATTAACTCAATTAAATGTAATATTATTTAACTAAATTAACATGAACATGTAATGATATAATAAATAAATAACATGAACATGTAATGATATAATAAATAACATGAATATGTTATATGGGATAATGAATGAAACAACACAAATGTTATATAATAAACTACCAGCAATTATTTGCACACCCAAATAATAATATTGTTTCGGGCTTGGCCCTATCACAGGGTTAATAATAATAATAATAATAATAATAATAATAATAATAATAATAATAATAATAATTAATAATAATAATAATGTGCAGATATGAATTTATGACATAGTGACTGCCATCTGAACCTGGACAAACATACAAACATTGCCTTTTATAATAATAGAGATATAATATGAAGCAAGCGTAATAAATGAAATATATTAAATGTTATATACAATGATTATAATAAATATGAACATAATGGTTTTGTTTGTAAAAATTATTACTTAAAAGTGAATACGTGGAAATACAATGTTAAATACAGTAATTATAGTTTATAATAAAATTATTGTCTAAATTAATAAATGGAACTATAATAAAGGCAATGTAAAGAAATAAATGGTTTAATATAAAATGAAGTTATTGAAATGAATTATAAGTACATAAATGAAAATCCACCGAAAAAACACACCACAATAAATATTATAAGCACAAATAGTTATTAAAATGCATAATTATTTATTATTCTGATGAAGAAAATAAATATTTAGATAAACACATGTTATCAACCAATTTAAATATAAATTCAGTACAATAAATATTAAAAATAAATAAAATTTTATAATCATTTAATAATCATTACATAAGTAATTGTTCGTACAGTATAAGTAAAATAATTATTTTAACATTAAAATCAAGTTAAAAGATAAATACAACGCAACAAATATAAATACAATTAAACAGTAATTGACATAATTTTTCTGGTAATTACTATTTGTGTAATTGTGCTGTATTTATATTTAAATTAATGTTAATGTGCTTAAATTATTATTTCATTTATATAAACAATGACTTATGTAATTATTTATTTACAGAATAATTATTTATTTAATATTGATATATTATATTATACAAATGAAATTATTTAGATACGCGTAAACACACAATTGCTAGATGTAAACGTGATCTAAATGCAGTGAAATAAATATTATAATACAACGAATAAAGATCAATTAAATGAATGGAATGTACAGGGTGTACAGTAAAGTCCTGCAAAGAGAGTTTTAATATTATCACCTTCAAAATGTCACGGGGTCAAGTGCAGCCGTTTCCCAATCCAGTAATTCACGTCTTGGCAAGCGTGTGGGAACAACCTCATATGGGCCTGTGTGTGAGACTGTCCAATGGCGTGGCTTTTTTGGGCCCCCTCCTCCCACGCATGCACTTGGTCGCATTCCAAGCCGCAATAAAAAAAATACATGCCAAGTGTCCTTTTGTGTCGCCAATTTTTCTCACTCATAAAAAAACAGGCATGGCCACTTGTGGGTCAGACGTCAGAATTGGCGCGTTTTTTTTTAAATGTGCGAATTCCTACTCTCTGTGCCGCCAATATGGCCGCCTACTTGAACAGGTAGTGGGTGAATATTTTTATGAAAAACATTTTATGCCAATTTGTTACAAAATTTAATTTTGTCGCCCTTTGTTTGTGTGCCGTCGCCGCCGTCTTCTCAACGTGTTGCCACCATTTTTGCAGGATGCGAATTTTTTTTTTTTTTGCGAAAACTTGGCCGCGGCTCAAACGCGACCCCAAAGTGTAACCGTTTGTCAGATAAATCTGTGTAATCTTATCCACTCGGCCAATTTTTTTTAACGGTTGGATCGTTCTTCCTCCAAAAAACGTGTCTGGATAATTATCTTTAACTTTTTCCCGTATTTTCGCCACGCTTTCATACACTTTCAATATATATTTTTTTTTTGCAAAAATAAAGAGATGAAAACCCGTAAACAAATGTATAATCGCTTGAAGAAAGTTACGTACAGTATGGCAGAACAAATAAATGAAAAAAACATAAATGGAAATGACATGGACAATTGCTCCGATTGTTGTTACCTGCACACTAGTTACAACCTATAGAGAAGCGTAAAAATTATTTATTAATGACTTGTATACATTTTACATATCTTTTTTACTGGTCTTTAAAACCACCTCATTTTTTTCATTTACTCCCACACTCAATAATGTGCACTATTCGCCACCGACTTAGACGTGACCTTGTAATAAATAATTACATGCATTTAATTGCAATTTTTATGATGATTATATTTGTTGTAATTTTTGCAAAGTTTGCACTCACAGTAATTAATATCAAGGACATTCCCTTAGTCCAGTGTGTTTGCCTTGGCTGTAGCATAACCTGACCTGCAACTGGTTTTACACTAGATCTACAGTAGCTGAATGTCAACTCATTTATAATGTAATACGCAGATAAATATATAAAATAAATGAAATATAGCAAATGAATAAATAAAAATAAAACTATAACAACAGCTAAATATATAAAGAATATGATAAATATCGTGCAATCTGAAAGAGTATGGAAACAAATTATGAAATTAATTCCATGCACTTGTCAGGCATGACTCAGATGCAAATTGTCCGGAACATTTCTCCTCGTGTAAAACAGTACAAGCTTTGTCCACGTGGCAAGGTTTGATATCCAAAGGAGAACAGTCACCCTTCTTCTTCTTCTTCACGTGCTCGTTTGCAAATAACCCCTGGTCGGTATTTTTTTGTATGTGTGTGCATGAGTGTGTGCGCATATGTTGAGTAGCCTGAAGGCACGCACTTATGTTCCTCTGGGAAATTTGAAGGAAAAAAAAAGTGAGGCAGCCACATCCGGGCATTGTCCCTCTTCTTATAAGTAATTGTTGTGTGTCTGATTACATTTTGAAGAGTCCTGCATTTTTTTTAAAGGGGGGGGGGGTGTACATTAGTGACAAGTAGTAATCGGTCGTTGCTTGCACTTGCAGTTGGTATAATATAATTGTGAGGAAACAGCGTGGCAATAGGCCAAGCAAATCGGAGCGGTTTTCACCGACCTTGGTATTTCCTAGCTGAGGGTTGATATTGTTCTCCCGTTGCAATGTTTCCTTGGCTGTGTGACGAAACAGCTTGAATCACAGGGTTGTGACGATGGGGGCTCTGAGCAGGGCCCTGCTCTGAGGGAGAAGTGGAGGGGTGTGTGGGGGTGGAAAAAAAAAAAAAATCGGAGCGCGATTGCTGGGAAACTTGTATGGTGTGAGTGAATGTTTCCCGGTATGTTTACAAAAGTCTTGAGACCGGGTGGGATAAACACACTTCGGGAAATGGAGGGGGAATCATGTGAGTGGTTTAGTGTGAAAAAGAATTTTCCGGAAGTTTATGGGGTTCGACAGTGAAATATCTGGAAACGTGAACGGAAACGCGAACGGAAAGGTGAAAACCCCTGGCTCCAATTTGCGCTATATCGGATCACGTTACCGATTTTTTTTTTTTTTGATTTTTTGAAATCTGGAAAGACCTTTTCACATGGATATTGTGGGAGTCCAAAATACTGCTGAGGTGTACACGGCGTGGGATAAATTGTCACGGGGGCGAATACGCCGGGGGGGATTGTCACAGGGGCCAATATGCCGGGGGCGAAAAGTCCGAGACCCAGATATTGTAGGCTATTAATTAAATGCGATCCATATCACTGAAAATACTATAGAGCGCGCAAAATATCGAAACTACTCTATGGATTTGTATTTCTTTTTCAATTATATTAACGACTAGGTATTGTTTAAAATACTTATAGAGAGCAAAATATCGAAAATACTCTGTATGGATTCGTAATTTTCCAATATATTGACGACTCGATGTACTTTTAGATTACGTGATATTAATCAAATTATTTATATTTACTATTATATTCTTCTGCATTTTATCTGTAGTTAGTGGGTGGACTTTTCGTCCCACTGCTAGTTACTGCTAACTTAGCAGCGACTAGCAGTGGGACGATAATTCCACCTAATTTGTTATTTATATTTTATTAATTTGTTGCATAATAATAAAAATAATAAAAGTAGTAGTAGTAGTAGTAGTAGTAGTAGTAGTGGGTAGTGCAGACCTCACATGAGGTATTACACGGACTATTTGTTATATTATACAGTATTTATTGTATATATTTATCTACGTATTAAATCGTAACGGAATACATATATTATTTTATGATATTTTATATTTTATTTATTATCGAGTCGTCAATACATTGAAAAATTACGAATCGATATGTACTTATGAGTGTTTTCGATATTTTGCTCGGTATAGTATTTTAAATAAAACGTGAAAAGGTATCTTATTATCGGAAGTTAATGGCTTCGACAGGAATGCCCGGAAACGGAAACGTGAAACCTGAATATTATCGATTTATCGAACTTGTGACCGATATTTTTTTAAACAAAAATCGAGTTATCAATTGAAAACCAACTTACCGATCGTGCGACGTCGCATTTCTGATGTACTGTATGGTGATAATTATATAGTATAATTTTCGATAAATTGCGATGTATAGTGTTTTTTTTTGTGTGTGACCTAAATTACCTTCACTTCACGCCGCTTATTTTTGCTTCATATAAGTGAGAGTCCGAATCAATCCCGAGTAACATGTTCCAATCGGCTTCTATAGCACCACGCTGGGTGTGTAAAAAAAGCAGCACAATTATACGAGCTGTTTAACTAGCAGCGTTATTTACACTGCCCGTCGATTTCCGAGTTCAAATATTGACTCTAACTGACATTTTAACCGTCGCATTAAAATAGCCCCCCGCCTGCCCATCAATTATATACACCCGGTTGCACTAAACCGTCGGTTTATAACCAGGCAAGGAATGGGGAAACAGCCTGTAAAATGTTGAGGTACTAACCTTAACTGCACCTGGTAGCCAAATAATGGCTCATACATACACTATAATTATCTAACCTCTGAGTAACAAACAGACAAACTTTGTCTGATATGAATATGGAAAATCAGCGATAATTGGTCGGTAATGGAATTTGTCTTCTCTAGCAAACTTGATAGGGGCGATTGTGATTGGCCAATTGCCATCGCAAATTGCTGAACACTGCTCCTGCAATTTTGAAGTTGGCTTGAGGCCAGCTCCCTAGCAAGTTTGCTAGAGTCGTTTTTTTAAAATTCGAGTGTCGCGTTATTCGTGCAAAGGACAGTAATTCACATTGTGATTGGCCAAACCGCGGCGAGTGAGATCATTACGCAGCATCCCCCTTGAATAAGCTAAAGCAGGGCCTATAAATTGCTATGATTCACCTCCTGATAGTCATAGTCGACGGATAAACTCTCTGCTGTAAATACTACTTGCTGGCCACAGCCGGACAGTTTGGAGGCGAGAAAATGTGTCGTCTTCTCGAGCTTCTCTTGACTTGGATCTAGGCCAGAGCTTTAGGAGGGACCGAAGGAATGGCGACCTTGCCCGAAAAAAGAGAGGCACACTCACGCGTTAGATGCGGAGTTAATGAAAACCATGCCTAAGAACCCACACCCGCACATTTGCTAAAAACTGAAGAGAGTCAACGTGGCAAGAAATTAGTCGTGGCTTCATTCCAGGACACTTGGGGGTATATAGGGGGTTTCACACACCACACTTGGACACGTGCCCTGAGATGGACTACCCCGTGAAATGGTTATAATAATTCCCCCTATATAATAATAGCCTTATTTTTGTCGCCTCTGGAACGCTCCGGAAGGAGAACGGTCCCTGGTGAGTGCTGCCACCTTCTGATCACGGCACTAAATCACAAGGCCTTGCGAAAATTTGGCTACGGGTGCGCTACTTAACATGGTAGTTATGAGTCGTTCGTCCAACCGGAAATAGTGCGGGGTGTGGCACTTTGAAGTGCAATGGACCAGGAGGTATCTTAATGCCCCTGCCATGTTGTACGAGGAGTGGTGTTTATGGCATACTATTTTTTTTTCTTTCAATATGCTTCCACCATTGTTTGACATCCTATTTGGGTCCCTGAGGCTTGTGCACAAGCTGGAGGAATGCGATAAGGGAGAATGTTGTTGGTAACGTACACGACTCAGCGGAAACAATAAGGCTAAGAGCAAAGTGTTTTGTCATCCAGATGGTGCTGAAGTCATTCCGGAAGTACTTAGCATGGCCCCTACCATTGGCTCATTAAGTTTGGCTACAAGCTCTGGGCAATATCTGCACTTGTTTTTGTACCTAAATGTCTTCAGCGTTATCATATGACGGGATCCGGACTTTTCTCCCCCGCCGTTTCGCCCCCGGACTTTTATCCCCCGGGGCGAAATTGTCACGGGGCCAATATGCCGGGGGCTAAAAGTCCGGGGAGAAACGGCGGGGGCGAAAAGTCCGAGACCCAAATAAAATGACTCATTTACATTAGCTATATTTATCTATTATTTTATGTTAAATTAAAAACGACTTGGTCTGATTGGCTGTCCAAGATGGCGACGTTGAGTGGTTGGCAGGGGTGGGCAGGCAATAGCGCCTACCAAAATGGCGCCCACGTGCGTTAGGTGGGCCAAAAATATGTGACAAATGGGGGTAGACCTGTGTGGTGGGTGTCAACAACAAGAAGATAGAAAAAAAAAGTTGAGATGAATAGAGCGGGCGTCTCTCTTTTTTTTTCGTTGCAAAGAGAGACGCTTATCCGCGTGGGTGGGCGTAATTGCCGCCTATCATGAGTTTAAGTGAGAAGAGAGAGTGAGGGGCACCGCGTCGGCGGCGTCGGGAATCGGTTGGGGCTAGTCCAGCAAGAGGGGGGTCCAAAAAGAAAAGAAAAGAAAAAAGAGAGAGGAAAACGCGCAGAGACAGTGTGTGAGTGGTTCCTAAAGGCCCGCTTTGCTAAATGCAGTGGCATGTTTACCTGGCTCATGCCAAGCTGGATGGCTCCATCTGGTTCACGACGACCGACGCCGCCTCTTCGCAGGCCCACACATATAAACCACTTCTCCCACACCTACGGCCGGATAAAGTATATACACACAGGCCGACCCCTTTTCACACCTCCAACCTACTCAAACCATCACTTGCAAGTCAATCTGCTAACCCAGTAGCAACAGGTAGCTGTGGTCAACAAAAGGATGCGCCCAACCTAATCACTAGTGCTGCTTCTACATATCCGGACAAATACAGGGTGGTCCAAGTTCAAGTGTCGTTTTATAACGGCGATTAATAGAAGCGCTTAACGATGACGTAGCAGCGACGTGTAAAATTGCCCACTTCGATTGCGCCGAAGTGGGACATTTTACGCGTCGCTGCTACGTCATCGCAAAATCACTGCTATTAATCGCCGTTATAAAACGACACTTGAACTTGGACCACCCTGTATTGAAGCCCTACAAAATGACGTCAACGAATATTACCCAATATTAGTAGCAACCAACAATTAATAACAATTAGTCTCAATAACCGTTATTAAAAGATAATAATAAGTCATGAATAATGCAATGTAAATAAGTTGCCAACGAGATAGCTAATAACGTTTAACGCATAATCAATAACTAATGCGCAATAGCCAATACAACACGGTTAATAACTAACAAACCATACCTGGTATAAACACGTAACTAATAACTCGCATAAACATTACCTCCTGACTAATAACATTTCATATTCTAGTAAATTATGCAACTAATGCCTGATTAATAATAATCAATGCATAACTAATAACTGATAAATAACCAATAAACAACAACTTTAATGACTTATTTTTACGTGTAACCAATAATTAATAAATAACAACTAATAAATAATGCATTTTAATTACTAATAAATTGTGTAACTAATACCTGATGAGCAGTAGATAACTAATACCTGATAAGTAACATTTAATAATTGATAACTGGTATATTTTATTAGCTGATATCTGACAAATAATATTTTATTAACTGACAACTGATAAATGATATTTTATTAACTGACAACTGATAAATAACACATTTTAATAACCAATAATTATCAGTTATTAAATGTGTTATTTATCGGTTATAATTGACGAATAACACATTTAATAACTGATAGACATTGCACAGCTAATATTGATCAGTATTAACACCTGTAGCTAATAGCTGATAAATAATACATGATTATTAACTAATAATCATATAGAATTGGCTTGGTTCTGTTCCTCTTTGTTCGCGGTGAGTCATCAGTAGCGTCCAGAGAGAGAGGGTGCGCCATTTGTGTGTGACATGCGGCACTACCTTCACAATTCGGGGGAGAGGGCATGGCAGTGTTGCCAGGTTGGTTCACTCTCGTAAAGAATAGAGTAATAGTCTCTCATCCAAACACTACGTACGAAAAACATACCAAAAAAATGTCATACGTATAACCTGGTATAACGTATAGGGCAGTAGTTCCCAAACTTTTTGTCCCATGGAGTACTTTTTGTGAGAAAAATTTGACAGCGGAGCCCCTGGCACCCCCCTCATTGTGGGCTTTATAGGTAGGGCCTACATCGCAAGAGGATTGAGCAGTTTGGGAACCAGTGACGTAGGGATGAGCTATAAATTCTGGGTTGTAAAGAGCGTGTGACACCTGTAGATTCGAACGTGTCCATGTTCCCTCCCTGGCAACCCAACCGCTGTGACGCGGTTTTCCCCCAGCCCGTTTGTGGGGGAGGGTGACTAACCCACTGACCTACCTCTGTTTTAGAAAACTGCATCTGACATATTGCTAAGTACTCACTGTATGACCAGGACATTGGAAGTCAGGCATATGAATAATACAAAATCTATAGACTATGGGTTTAAAAATAGTTATTAACATTTCCGCCCAGTGTGACGTCATCTGACCCACCAATTATTTTTTTTGTGATTTTTTTTTTTTGCAATAATTGTGAATTCGACCATCTTTGAAGGCTATAGTCTGGATTACTGCTGGGAAATGTGATTACAGATGATTTTTTTTTTCGGACTATTTTCGTCCAGTAGAGTGCGTCACAGTCCGCTTTGAAAATATCCTGGTTGCCATGGACCGGTTGTCATGGGGGTGGTGTTCAGCGGCTCTCGCTAGATGAGATTTTAACAAAAAGTGAGTCAAGTTCGGCGAAGAGGAATCGAATTTTCAATGGCTTCCTAATCTCTCTTTTTTTTTTTCGTGTACCCGTCGTCGTCGGCCGTCAAAAAGGTTCTATTTCCGTACGTCCCGACAACACGTCAACATTTTCTGCTCGATAATAACCAGCGTGGGATGCACATGACAACGGACAGGGTCCGTGGCAACGGAAACTGCGCAAAAAGTGTCTTCGCATATGCACCATTTTGGTACCTATATTTCATATGCCCTCGTTGAATAAAAACCTCTTCGTTACAAGGACAGTGTTGCCAATCCACGATTCAATATTGGCGAAGGGTGAAATATTTGAAAGAGTTAAGTCCAAACCGCAATGTGCAACTGTTAAAATTCGCAACATGCCCAACAAGTGTGACGGAGGAGGCCATGCGCCGTCTACCATTGCAACTTCTAGAAGAGAGAGAGAGAGAGAGAGAGAGAGAAAAAAACAGAAAGGGCATGAAAAAAATAACCGGTGCAAAAATGTGCGATTTTTATTCCCCCCCCCCCTCTTCCACCCACATCCCACATGCCATCTGTAACTTTATTGGTCATTTATTTACCAATCATTTATGAATTTATTTTCCTAACAATTATTATTTAAGTTATATTAACCATTAAGGTAGCCAAGCTATTGGCGATTGAACTGAGAGTTACCGTACTTATTATTTATAAACGATAAACAATTACTTATTAGTTACTTATTATTGATAGGCAATTACTTATTAGTTACTTATTATTGATAGACAATTACTTATTAGTTATTATTGATAGACAATTACTTATTAGTTATTATTGATAGACAATTACTTATTAGTTACTTATTAGCAATTATTGGTTACTTATTAGCAATTATTGGTTACTTATTAGCAATTACTTATTAGGTACTTATTAGTTAGGCTATATATTGACAATTATTTTAGTTACCTGTTAATAATAAATTATTCGCTATAATTCGCTATAATTGTTAATAGATAACTAATAATTATTTTTAAGTAGCTTAAATTTGTTTTTGTTGATTTATATTTGCTGTGTGAGTTTTACTGCTCCTTTTTTTGCGTCACTTCACCAAAGCAATTCGCAGCTTAAAAAACCGGAGGTATGCAAAATAGGGGGCCCTATACGTGCCGCCGCGCCGGAGCCAGTGGCTTTGATCACGGCAGCGTGAAAATCCGTTAGTTAATAGTTAACTCGAGCATTAAATTTTTTTTTTTGCGAATCTGCTCCGCTGCACGACGGGAAAACTGTACCAACAACCAACAGTATATATATATATATATTTTAAATATATTATTTTATCGCCAGTTTTCTCTCTCTCTCTCTCTGTATATCAGTCAGTCTGGCAGATACATTTGGGTATTACGTGCGACCGAATTCATTTCACACGCCATGTTTATTTAACCGAGCGACATAATTAATGGTGCTACAACCCTGTCTGCTATAGTGCCCCCAGATGGATATACGTGCGAACATCCGTTTAAAAAAAAAAAATGAGACCCCAAAAAAAAACTGTTTATGGGAGGATGCACAATTGAGTGATGGGTTTTAAACTCTGCAAAGGTATTGGGTCAAGATCCTCAGTGAAGGTCATCATAGACAACCCTCAAAAGAACTTTGATATCTAGTAATAAATCATTATTACTGATCAACTAAAATAATTGCTAGTGGATAAACTAATTAATAATTATTATTGTTGATGAGTAACTAATAACAAGCCGGCAATTAATAACTAATATTCAATCAGCATCTAATAACTAATATTCAGTAACTAATAACTAAATATTAACTAATAAAAGCAACTGATATTTAATATGTAACTCATTAAATGAATAAATTCTGCGAATTGAGACGCAACAGGTACGTCAAAACCCACAATACTTATCTGAAAATAACCATTTCATAGATAACCAATAACACTTGTTAAATAGCTGTTAATTGAATAATGTACAATGTACAAATGTGCAATGTACAAATAATGTACTGTAAATAAATATGTACTAAATGACAGTTGTTTAACCATTAGCTATTGAACATTATTATTTATTGACAATTAGCCATCTGTTAAATATTAGTTACTTATTGCATTTAGTTACTTATTGACAATTAGCCATTTATTAAATATTAGTTATTGCATTTAGTCACTTATTGAATATTAGCCATTTATTAAATATTAGTTATTGCATTTAGTTACTTATTGACAATTAGCCATTTATTAAATATTAGTTATTGCATTTAGTTACTTATTGAATATTAGCCATTTATTAAATATTAGTTATTGAATTTAGTTACTTATTAGTTACTTATTGCATTTAGTTACTCATTAGTTAATAGTCGTTCATTAGTTAACTTACTTAATTTATTAGTTACTGATTGAATATGAGCTATCACTGATTGAATGTGAGCTAATCACCAATGCCTTCAATAAGAGCTAGTTGTTATGTAACTAACTTAACAGAATTGTTTGATGAATCCTATTAATAGGTGATTGTTTGACATATTGTGAAAGGTCAGAAGCAGCGTGTCAAATGTTGACACTATCCACCCCGGCTCCATATCGTTTTTGTTTATAATAAGTCCAGCTGGAGCCGCATGCTGCTGCAGCTTCGCCAGTGAAGTGACGGGCGAGATTTCCGGGTTTATCCGGCAGCCGTCTTGACCTTTTCAAAGTTTTCTGCCCATGGTATAGTATACACACACACACACGTGCACCGTTATCCTAAAGTGTAATGCAGTTTGGCACACTCCCCCTGGACTCGGCTCACCTTCACTGTTACAACTAGAAAGTGCACCAACTTTTCCACATAAACTTTTTTTTCCTTCTTCTTCTTTTCTGGTCAAGTTACTACACACACAGGCTATACCTCTAGAGCTGAAAAATCCTTGGCTGGAGCTTTTCTTTGGAGCCTGGTAAAAGGGCCTGAGTGAGACCATATGGGTTCTTTGCTTGAGGTGTTGAAGGACAGTGTCTGATGGGGGCCCCCCACCCACCACAGATGATGATGGCAAGTCTCTGATGATTGATCTCGCAACCGGATAGTAAACGGGATGTGCAATCAAGCCAGACGAAAGGGTCAGGCATGCCAAGTCCGGCCCGGGCCCCCTATAGTATATAGCTAGCACCATATCCCTCACGTGGATTGCGCAGCACCGGCCACTCTCAGGGTCGGGCGAGGGGTGGCGGTGTTTGCCAATTTTTTTCAATCTGTGAAATTGCTTGGTCAGTTGAGACGCAAAGGGTACGTTAAAACCCACAATACTCATCAGAAAATAATACCATCTCATAATTAATAACCAATAACACTTGTTAAATACTTGTAAATTGAATAATCGTTAAAATAACTTAATTAGTAATTAATCAAACATTTCAATTAACTGGCTCATGAAGATAATTGCTAAATAACAGCTAATTAAATTTCAGATAACTGCTAATAAATAATTATTAAGCAACTGTTCATTGTTAAAAACGTAAAAGAGTTAAATAACCATTACAATTGTTGATAGATATGTAATAAATATTTTAGCTATTAAAGATTACAGAAAATAACTGGCCATGAAATTTGCTGGAAACTTCTAAGGAATAATTATTAAGTTTTGTAACAGTTACGAAATGATTGTTGAGTAACTGTCAATAAACATTTGTTATATACAAAAAAAAATCATTGAATAAATATTTGCCGTACAAAAAGCTATTGAATTAATATTTTTATACAAATAACTTAATTTTTTTCTTATATCAACAACTATTAAGTATTTGCAATAGAAATAACTATTAATAATTACTCGCTCTGGAAATAACTATTGATAATTACTCGCTCTGGAAATAACTATTAATAATTATTCACTCTGGAAATAACTTAATAATTACTCGCTCTGGAAACAACTATTAATAATTACTCGCTCTGGAAACAACTATTAATAATTACTCGCTCTGGAAACAACTATTAATAATTACTCGCTCTGGAAATAACTATTAATAATTACTCGCTCTGGAAATAACTATTAATAATTACTCGCTCTAGAAATAACTGTTGATAATTACTCGCTCTAGAAATAACTATTAAATAAGTATTTGCCACATAAACGACTTCAATATTTGTTATAAAAATAACTTAATAAATAATTTCTGTTATGGATGGCTTGGTAAAATTGGGTGTGTGTGTTTGGGGGGAGGGGGGAGGGTGTCCTGGACAAACAGAGGCACAGACATGATTAGAATGGTATTTTTTTTAAGAGTCCAATTTTCTTGTCTTTTGGAGGCTTCGACCCTCAGCCCACCGCAACCGTTACTGATTCATTTACTAGTCCACGACCTTCCTCCCCAGGAAGCTTCAGCTTAGCGTGAATTATTTCCTCTCTCCCCAGCAGAGTTAGTCTCTTGGAGTAAATTAAACCATGGGGAGATATCAGGGAGCCAAAAATGTCATCCTTTGAAACTAGAGGAGAAGGGGTCACGCCAAGATGGCTTTGACAATCTTTTCCACTAAAAAAAAAAAGATAGAAGAGGATGAGTCACACCCACAAAATATTAAGCTCAATTTAAGGAGGGTTATTTCCGCCAGTTTAGGAAAAGAAAAAAAGNGCGGGTGGGGGGGGGGGGGGATGTTATTTGTTGAACAAGGTTATGTGTGTCAAAGCCTTGGAAGAATGCGGGCCACCTAGTACAGAAGCAGTGCGGAAAGAATGAAAGGGAAATACCCTCATGCGGAAATAAATATGTAGAAAATAAATCCAAGAGAGCCTGTGCACCTGTTTTAATATCAAAAATTGTTCAAGTGGCCGACTTGATAAGCGTTTTTTTAACAACTTTCTGGGTAATAGCTGGAGACAGGTTCTTGCCGCACTTTTTTTTTGTTTTTTTTGGCGGGGGTGTAACACACTGCAATATCTGAGCTGGTGCCAAAACATTATTTGTAAAATGTGGACTTTCTCTTTTTTGCTTTTTACAGGCCTTTGGCAACGCTAAGACTGCACACAACAATAATTCCAGTCGGTTTGGCAAGTTCATCCAAGTCAACTACAAGGAGAATGGGATGGTTCAAGGGTGAGTCTGCAGCTGGACCCCGACGAAATATGCTTTAAAAAATATGTATAAGAGAAGCAACTACTGACGCCTTCCTCATTCCCAGTCCTTTACTCTTTTTGCGCTCAAGCTTCTGTTGTAACTTACTACGGAGCATAGCCCTTGACACTTGCGATTCGAATATGCTTTAATAAACCTCAAAGTTTGTATGCAAAATATTCTCTAAAAATGACAGGGCATCCGACAACTCGAGACTGATCCGTCCTCTTTTTTTTCCAGCGCAATCGTGCAGAAGTACCTGCTGGAGAAGTCCCGCATCTGCTCGCAGGCCAAGAACGAGCGCAACTACCATGTGTTCTACTACCTCATGGCAGGGGCGACCGAGGCAGAGAGAGAAACCTTGCATCTCCTTCAAGCCAGCGACTATCATTACCTGAATCAGGTAAAGAGGTTTCTGGACCAATGCAATCCTCCACCCCTTTTGTAGAGCTGCAAGGCAATCAATTTTCACATCGAGGCGTGAAAGTGATGAGTGGAAATCGCTCTTAATTTCGCTCTTAAAGAAGGGTCTAATGCCACTCTTAAAGAAGGGGGTGGAATTTTCACTGCTAGTTAATGCTAACTTAGCAGTACCAGTGTTGGCAATGGTACTGCTAAGTTAGCAGTAACTATCAGTGAGATGGAAATTCCACCTAAGGTTTTTAGTAGCACTATTAAAGAATGCTCTTAGTGTCACTATTAAAGGCTTTTAGTAGCACTATTAAAGCAGGTTTTTAGTAGGCTCACTATTAAAGGCTTTTATAGCACTATTAAAGGTATTAAGTATCACTCTTAAAGAAAGGTCTTATTGTCACTCTTAATGAAAGCTCTTAGTGTCACTCTTAAAGATGGCTCTAGTATCACTAGTAATGAAGGATTTTCATTTTGCTCTTAAAGGAGTCTCTTAGGATTTTCATTTTGCTCTTAAAGGAGTCTCTTAATATCACTCTTAATGAAGTGTTTTAGTGTCACTCTTAAGGAAGGATCTTAGTATCAGTCTCATAGAAGGCTTAGTATCACTCTTAAAGTAGGCTTTAAGTATCACTCTTAAAGAAAGCTCTTAGTGTCAGTCCTAAAGAAGGCTCTTGGTTTAGCTCTTAAAGAAGGCTTGTAGTGTCACTCTAAAAGAAGCCTCTTAGTAGCACTATTAAGGAAGTCTTAGTAGCACTATTAAAGAAGTCTCTTAGTAACACTATTAAAGAAGTCTCTTAGTGACACTATTAAAGAATGCTCTTAGTAACACTATTAAAGAAGGCTCTAGTAGCACTATTAAAGAAGTCTCTTAGTGACACTATTAATGAAGTCTCTTAGTGACACTATTAAAGAAGTCTCTTAGTGACACTATTAAAGAAGTCTCTTAGTGACACTATTAAAGAATGCTCTTAGTAACACTATTAAAGAAGGCTCTAGTAGCACTATTAAAGAAGTCTGTTAGTAGCACAGATTTAAAATTAGTTTAAAAGGATCGTGAGCTCGTTACTGTGCACACTCGTTGCAATGAACAATTAAAAATCTGTGGGTCGTTGCCCACTTGGCCGAGCCTAGCCCAAGCCTTGTCTGGATGTGGCAGAACTCTGTAACGACACCAATCCAGATAAATTGGAAGTGAGGAGCTGCCAAGACGATTAAAAAAAAACCAACTCGGCGCCTCACACGCTCCAGACAATTGGGGAATAAGCGTATAGGGGTTAACAAATTGCTTCTATTGTTGAGTCCTCTTGGTGAGATGAAAGTTAATTGCTGGGGGGGGGGTGAGGGATACTTGTGTGATTGGCCGCTTTCCAGGGGTAGTCGGGGCGGCATGGCTTTTTGCCCAGGAATGCTTGACTTTTTAGGGAGGGCTCCTGGGGATCGTTCGGAGGGGGTTAAAAGTTGTGTTTTTGCGGCGTATGCGCCTAACCCGCAACGAGAACATGCTTCTGCCTGATTGCGCCTGGAAAAATCAGAACAACGACAAACATGACGAACAGGCTAATTAATGTCACACCCAATTTTTTAAAAGGCAAAATGCTTGGGCAATACTGTACAGTGTGCAGACTTGTAGATCTTATCAGCTGCAGACATTTCATGGCACATGCTTTGCCTCGGAGTGTATTTAGACACGTATAAGACACATCCTGAATGCGGTCCAGGGTAGGCCGTAAGATAAACGAGTTGTTGCTATGCGACCCTCGTTGTCATCGCCATATCTAGCAGTCGTGTAGTTTACGACAAACTTTAGCTGCTACCCGATCCCTGCGGCAAACATGATCCTTTCACCCGATCTGTTTTTCGCCAAATTTTAATAATCTGCTTTGTGCAAATCGTATGACATGCAACCCAAGTAGGTCTGCACACACTTGGATTACGTACCCTGATAAGCTGTCAATTTAGTTGAGCTTACTGAGCAGGCGATAAGAGACAGTACTCACCTTTGTTTGCATTTTCAGAGTGGATGTTACACAGTGGACGGAGTTGACGAAGGGTATGAGTTCTCCAGACTGAAGCAGTCCATGGAAATGGTCGGATTCTCGCCGGAGAAGCAAAGAAGACTGTTTGCCGTTCTTTCAGCAGTGTTACTTTTAGGTGAGTTTATTTGCAGTGAAATAATTGTTAGCAGAGTGTAAATTAATAAATTACAATTATCAATGCGTCAATTGCAGGCAACGTGGAATTCCAACCGAAGAAGTCGACGTACCATCACGACGAGTCCGTTTTAGTGAAGAACCCCGAGGTCGTCAGAGTGATTTCGTCGCTCCTGAAGGTCAAGGAGGAAACTCTGCTGTCCGCACTGGTGTCCAAACGAGCACGAGCCTCGGGAGAAACGCTGGTCATCAACTATCGTATGGCAGAGGCAATTGCGGCTAGAGACGCGATGGCAAAATGTCTTTACGGAGCCCTCTTTGACTGGATTGTATTGCAGGTGCGCCCTCTCATTGCTGCGTATTACAAGTACCAGTCGTGACATATATATACTTGCAGGTGAACCACGCTTTGTTAAGCAAAAAGGAGGCATCGCGCGACCATCTCGGCCACTCGATCGGGGTTCTGGATATATTTGGATTCGAGGACTTCGGAAACTGCAATGGATTCGAGCAGTTCTGCATCAACTTCGCGAACGAGCACCTGCAGTACTACTTTAACCAACATGTGTTCAAGTACGAGCAAGAGGAGTACAAGCGAGAGGGAATCCGCTGGGCTAACATAGAGTTCAAGGACAACACCGGATGCCTGCAGCTTATCGAAGGAAAACCAAACGGTCTCCTGTGCATACTAGACGACCAGTGCAAGTGAGTCGAGCATTAATTGTGATTAAATTAAAACCAAGTTAATAAATATTTTCCCCCGCAGCTTTCCGGGCGCCACGAACGAGACGCTGCTTCAAAAGTTTAACTCGGTTCATAAGGAAAATGATTTTTACGAGGTGCCGCAAAAGCGCGAGTCTGCGTTTCTTGTTCAGCACTACGCCGGAAAAGTCAAGTACCAGGTAATTGTTTGCTGTTTAGTACTTTTACTGTGTTGTGACTGCAAAATTTGATAGGTCGGAGAGTTTCGTGAGAAGAACCTGGATCTGATGCGACAGGACATTGTGAGCGTGTTGAAAAGCAGTAGTATGTCTTTCGTGCGGGAACTGGTCGGGATGGATCCTGTGGCCGTCTTCAGATGGGCAATCCTCCGAGCCTTCTTCCGAGCCTACTTCGCCTTTATGGACGCAGGAATCCGGCACAGGCAAAACAGGAGTACGTTCTTTGCGACGTTCGTAACGACGTACGTGAACTGACCAATTGCAATTTCAGGAAACATGAAGAACCGTGAAAATTCCAGCAGCAACTTGTGGAGGCGGAGATCACCTAACGAGACTGTGATTCGGTAAGTTCATTTATTTGTTAACGAGGTTTAGTGCGGGATCGGACAATTCTTTTTTTGTGGGATGCGGCCACACACGTTTTGCATATTAATGGACAAATGTGACTTAATTAAGTGGGACTTATGTTTTTAATTTTTACAAGCGGTTACCCACAGCTTCGGTTTTTCTCTCTCTGTAGCTATCTAGTGACAATGTCGGCAGTAAATCTGATGGTAAACAGGATCGTGTAAGTTTCTCAGTGGTAAACAAAGGCAAAAGAGATTTATATAAAAAAAAAGTGTTGTACTTGTTTTTTGAGCTGCTTTTTTTGAGTAATTGCTAAGTGTCCTCTCTCTTTACTGCTAATTACTTTTTTAACTATCCAAGTGCTAAACGACCCTTTTTGAAAAAAAAATATATATATAATTAACTGTCTACCTCCCTGTGTCTTCAGCTTTCATGACAGTTTTTGTACCACTGTCCAGTTCTCTGCTCTAGGTATGTGTCAACTGGAAACTTCACTGCATGTGTTGTGAAACGCGGATCCGAAAAAAAACGTCATCAAAAAAAAAACTTAACGAGCGATTGCATTTGAAATTAAATTGACATATTTTTTTTGGATCCGTGTCGTGTGTGTGATGCTCAGTTTTAATAAGTAGTTTTTTTCCGTAACTTTTTTTGGTGGATGCGGTGTTGTTTCTGTTATGTTACGTGTGTCGTAAGCGGCGGTGAAAATGAGTTGACTTGTTATTTTCATTGCCGCAGTGATAACTAGAGTGAATAAAAATTAAAGGTTGTTAAAATTCGCACGTGAAACTCTTGTGAATATTAAACGCCAAGTAAAATTTATTGAACGTTGCTTTCGTTTGAAATATTATTTAAAATTAAAGCAGCTTCGTATTATTCCAAGTACAGTAAATGTTATTTTCATTTACGCAGCTTCGTATTATTCACTTTTTGAGAGCACATTTGTTGTGCCGAATTTGTTTCACTTTGTAGTTTGTTCATCGTAGATTCTTCTTTTTAAAATTTGAATTTGGCCCTACATTTCAGCCGTTTAATTGTGGCATGGTAGGCGTAAAGGTGCGGACAGCTTTTCGCCTTTGCTTCACTGTCGAGTACCTCTCGTTAATCATCATATGTTCGTAGGAGGAACCGATCCTTCTCGCCACAAGTGGGCAGCCAGCACGGCCTGAAGAACCTCCGCACCATGAAGACACTAGCAAGACACACCCAAGCCGCATCAATTCCGAGCAAAGGCCACGGAGGCCGTAAGCAGCCGATGACAGTGACGGCCCAGTTTTATCATTCCCTACACAGCCTGATGATCACGCTGAACCAAGCGAACCCATTTTTCATCCGATGTATCAAGAGCAACAGTGAGAAAGTAGCCAGCAAGTTTGACGAAGACATTGTGCAAAGGCAGCTGAGGTAATTAAGCGGGATGTCGACTGCGAGTGCGAACGAGTAACCATTTGATTTTCAGGTACACGGGTATGTTGGAGACGGTGCGGATACGACAAGCTGGTTACAACGTTAGGCTGACATTCGAGGAGTTCATACAACACTATAGGATACTTCTGCCGAAAGGACTTCTCAGGTATGGTATTTTTACCGAGGATCATATCCGTTTTATGTTTACTTAATATTTTTCCGCAGTTCTCAAGCCGATGTACGTGAGTTCCTAGCGTCGTTGAACCTAAACCGTGACAACTACCAGATCGGACAAAGCAAGATATTCATGCGGGAGTCCGAGAAGCTGAAGCTGGACTACCGTCTGCACCAGCAAATAATGGCCAGCATAATCACAATCCAGCGATGGTTCAGAGCCGTGCTTGAGCGACGCAACTTTCTGCGTGTGCGAGACGCGGTGATTAGGCTTCAGGTAGGTCGTTCAATCACTTAATCGTTCGCATCGATTACACGCTCTGTCCCGTCTAGTCGAACGTCCGGACTTTCCTGGCGCAACGGCAGTACAGCCAGATCCGATTGCGACATCTTGCGGCCGTGTACATTCAGAAAGTATGGAGAGGCTACCGTGTGCGGAAATGGTACACGAACCTGAGGCAAGGAATAGTGCAATTCCAGACGAAGGTACGAGGGAATTTCGCACGGCAGAGGTTCAAAACGATGCAGCAGCAACATGCCGAGGAGACAGGCAGCACAACGAGCATCGCCAGACAACAAGCCAAGGAGGTCCGTTTGCTCCGTTTTAATCCGTGTCGACAATAATTACACAATATTTTCTCTCCCGCTAATTAAGGGCGTACGACGAGATGCGGATTCGCAATCAGCTCAAAGCACGGACGAAGCTTTCCTTTCGAAGGAGTCAAGTCAAGAAGATCTGGATGAACGTGTCATTGCGGCTTGGGTCCACCGAGATTCCGATGAGTACGTGTGTCGCATGTTGCCATGTTTGTCCTAACTGCTTGTGAGTCCTATGCTTGTCGCTTGTGACCCCCCCCTGCTTAGGAGCAGCGGTATTCAGGAGGACAGCGAGTCTGAATCGATGCAGTCAGAGCCTGTGACGGTCTCGGAAGAACCGCGTGTACCGCTGCGTAGAAAGTTGCCTGCAGTACCCCTGCATGCGCCAAAACAAACGCCCCCAAAACCCATACCCAGGTCAGTCAATTCCGTGCCTGGAAAGAAAGACGGACGAGGCAAAAACAGGAGGTGAGTTTGCGTTTGTTGTGAGCTTATGTGACGTTTGCTTGATTCGCGTTACTTGTAACCGCATTTGACCTGCATTTGACCAATGTATGTGTTGCAGGTTAGCGGCTCAAGAGGTGCAGAGGTTCAGGCCGAAGTTTAGAGACGGTGCGGTTCAACCCGAACATCTGAAGCTGAGCTTCAGCGACCAAACGTCAATAGGTAAGTGCCTCGTATGATTCTAACGGCAGGTGTGTTCACCCGCACGACTTTTCCGTCAGTAGATATCGGCGAGCCGGAAACCAGTGCCAAAGAGGAAGACGCTCGAGGGAAGTACGACGACGTTGCGGCTGGTTCGACCAAAAATCCGTTCCATAAGGCCAAAAAGCATATCAAAACACTTATAAGTAAGTGCGGTTCAAGTTTGTGGCGTACATGTTTGTAATGTTGATGTCTTGCAGGTGGCAGCCGTCGGCCGGACTTGAAACCCGAGCGGCAGACAAGCCTCGAATCGGAGAGTGACACTGAAGATACGCTGACGGTGCACTCGTCCACATCCGCCTCGCTTGTGACGATCGACTCTGTCCACTCGCACGATCGATCCATGCCCAGGTCGCTACAAGATCTGACCCGAGAGGAGAGACGTGAGCAGCGGAAACGAATCATATCAGAACGGCAGATGATTTCAGTCCGGTCCGGACACTCCGGAGAGGAATCGAGGCGGGGCAGTCGGGACAGCACACACAGCTGGGGATGTGACAGCAATCCGCAAACGCCGCGATCCAGAGAAGCGAGTCTTAGCTCATACGCAAGCGATTATTACTACCATCACTACTACACGTCCAAGTCAGCGGTGCAGATGCAAGTCGGACGAAGAGAGAGCTTACCTGCCGACTCAATCGGAAGCTCAAGAGACAGCAGTACGTCCGACTCCATATTGCCAGGTACGTACCCGCTGCGATTAGCCTTAAAATATTTTACTAACCGGAAATTGCAGGCATGAGCCGTCCGCCACTGTCGCCGTCCGGTAAAGAGGAACGAAGACGGTCGAGGTCCGCGTCCGGTTCAATTCCGGAAGTCGGCGGATTAGCCGTGTCCACATCGACAGCTTTGGGTCCACGGCATAGCTTCACCCGAGTCAACAAGTTTGCCAAAGGAGACGTCTGCGGTGCATGCGAGAAGCATATGAGCGCCTTCTTTAGCCAAGGTTTCAAGTGCCATGGTGAGTACTTGCTGCTTGTAAAATTAACGCCGTTATTACAATACGAATTTTTGCAGCTTGCAAGATGCCATTCCATGCCAAGTGCATCCACAGCGGCGGGGCTGCCGAAAAGCCTTGCCATGCCATGCAGGTTCCGCCGCTGTTGAGCGGAGGGAGCGGGAAGCTCAACCACAGAGCGACGTCGCCACAAACGCAGATGAGGTACAAGTATCGCAAGTCGACTAAGCCGCTACCGACGTACGAGAAGCCCGGACGGTTCAGCCTCACCGGGACGTCCGAGTTTACAGACCGAGCGGACAAGATCATATCGGACGCGAAGGAGCTGCAGTTAATGCAGGATTTCATTACCAATAAGGTACGCTTGCATTGTTTGTGGTCATTACGAGCCCATGAGCATGAAATTAATATTTCGCAGATATACCAGGTGGAAGGCAAGGGCGAAGTGGACCGTGTGTTTGAGCGTGCTCTTCGTGAGTTTAAGGACAACCTGCTCAGTACGTACAGCGTGGCTAACCAGCAGGGTACAGAGGCGCTCAACATAAAGTACAAGGACCTAATCGCCAACTTTGTCTTCGTAAGTCGCAATCACTTTTTAGTCGAGGACCACTCTTTAACGCGGACTTTTGCAGATAATGGATACGGTGTGCCAGGCCGAACAAGTCGGCGAGGATTTCCCAGTGACCATGGGCGTTAATGCTTTCCGCGGGTTCCTCAATGAGTTTATGACTGCGAATCGCTTGGAGGAAAAGAAGCGGGGCGCGGGCAAAGGCGGAAAGCGAGGTCGGAAGGAGAAGAAGCGGAAGGTGGACGAGGTCATCCTACATATGGGACATGCGTTTGCCCTAACGATCATCAACATACCAACAGCGTGCGAGATGTGCTCGTCTTTCATCATGTGGCCGATCGAACGGGGCGTCGTTTGCCAGAGTAAGTCGCAATAGTTGCGGTCGTTAAACGGCCATGTACTTATCACTTTCCTTTTCGACAGACTGCAAGCTGACATGTCATCGCAAATGTCACTTAAAAGTCGGCGTCGAATGTGGGAAAGAAGATGTAAAGGAGAACATGGCGCCAGAAGCTGGTGCTGGTATGGGACGAACCTTCGGAGCCCGACTGTCCACACTAGTGTCCGAGAGTGTCCGTATCCCTGTCGTAGTTGAGCGACTCGTTACAATCATTGAAATGTACGGACTGTACACGGAAGGATTGTACCGCAAATCGGCTGTTAGTTCAAGGGTCAGGGCGCTCAAACTGGCTATCGAGGACGACCTGGACAGCGTGGATCTCGAGGGATATCCGGTTCACGTCTTAACCTCAGTGCTTAAAGGTACGTGCCGCCTCGTGAATTTCTCTGCAATTATTTAACCCTTAACGAATTTACAGGCTTTTTCCGTGAGATGCCCGAACCGCTGTTGACCCACGATAAGTACGAGGACTTCCTAAGAGCCGCGGCACTTACTCGAGCGCAAGATCGGGTCGCGACCATCTACGGCATACTAAGGAAGCTTCCTCGACATAACTTGGACCTGATGGAAAGGCTGGTCTTCCATTTAGCGAGGGTCGCCCAGCATGAAGACGCAAACCGGATGAACGCAAACGCTTTGGCTATCGTCTTCGCTCCATGCATACTCAGGACGGACAGGGCTAAACAAGCGCAGGACTCGCTAATGGATATCGGGAAACAGACTCTCTGCATCGAGACTATAATTCTCGAGCAGCTTCGGAAGGTGGGTTAATGACCGATTTGCGTGTGTGGAGACGCTTACGTGGTTTGTCCGCAGGTGAAAACGACTCTGGCCGATATCGACAACCTGGACACTGCCTGCCAAAGCGCTTCCCATAGACTGAGCTCGCTTCGGAGGCCGTCGCCTGGGTTGGCCGAGGAAGAGTCGGGCGAACAGGCGCTGCAAGAAGAGGCTGGAGAGGAGCTAACGGACGAAGCAGGCGAGGGAGAGGTCGTGGCGCTGGCTAAGCAGATAAAGCAACTGAAGGCCGAAAAAGCGCTGCTGACATCGGTGCTACCCTCGTTAGCAAGGTCACCATCGGACGACGACCTACTGTCGTCATCCGCAAACGACGACGTCGACGGAGAAGGCGACGCGGCAGGAGCTGAGTCAATAGAAAGGTTGCCTCCGAGTGACACAGGTAATTATCCCATTTAAAAATATACCCCCCCTTTTTTTTATCCGCAAACTGACACAACATCGGTGATGGTTCTTGTAACACCTGCGCTATCTTGCGACCCTCCCCCGCAAATACCTACTATTTTTGCAGTGGGTACAATGCAGGTGGAAGCAGACGCACCAACCCGCCGAATGTTGAGCAAGAAGAGGGCGTCCCTTCCTGCCTTACCAGGAGGGCGACTAATGATGCGATTCGTCCGTCAGAGCTCATCACACTGTTGAAACTCCGCACCTTTTTCCATTGCCCTGCCCCCCCCTCAAAAATTACCCTAATCGGTTGGTTAATTACAAAGTTTCTAACCGCGCCTGTGTACTAATTACAGTAGGGCGTACTATGTAGCGTAGTGTAGTTCGTAACACTAGGCTTCTGTTGGTCGTTATCACACGATTTGTCTTTATGTGACATGCCAAATCTTGTAGCTAATTAATCTGATCCGGTTCGAGTCTATCCGGATGATAACGAACTTTAATTTTTCCAGCTTCCGAGGTGCGTCGTAGGCCGCCTAGCCACGCGACTAACAGGAAACGAGCTTCGGTTGCCCCACCTCCAAGGCGGCTTCCACGTCAGAAGCCCGTGTCCTCCAGACGCAGCCTTCCAGTTACGACAGAAGCTGGAAACGCTGCCCTCGCCTTCCCCGAAATGGACTGCGAGGAAGATGCCATAATGGTGTGATACATAACACTTAACTCTATAGTACTCTATCCGACTCTATCTCTCTATACACACACACACACAAAAAATATGAAAAATTTACGAGAGATATTTTTATCAGAAAAAAAATACTCTCTTATTTTAAAATACGTAGAATTAGTACAGTGCGGAATGCACCAGACTTGTTCAAAACCATCGTTAATTTCCTTAACGAGGTGCTTAAACCGAGATTGGTGCACACCCCACTTAACCGGAGATGTGTCCCTCCTTTTACTGCCCCTTTTATCAAATGAATTAGCCAGAGAGATCAGAACATATTATGTACAGAAGGGAGGTTGTGATAAGTAAAAAAAAAATATAGAAAAACTAAGTGCCCCCTGGAAGTCAAAATAATGAACAATTATTAGGGGGTGGTTTCGTACAGCAGGGGGGGGGTGTTTTGGGGCAAAGTTGTGGGGGGGGTTGATAATTGTTTACTCGTTGTGTACAGTGAAATGTGGAAGAGCTTTTTTTTTTTTTTTTGGTTTCTTTTTTTTTTATTACTTGTGACTCTCCCGATCCAATAAAGAGAAAAACCATATTTATTATTTTGAACATCAAGATCTTGGGTAGTACGAAGTTATTTTACACGTTTAACCTACCCCTCGCATTAATGTTGGTATTTAATTTATTTAATGATATTGAATCAATAATTGACTTTTCATTGATATTTGATAATGTTTAAATAATTAATATTGGTATTGATATCTAATTAATAACCCGAATCAGTTGGTGTAGTGGATAGGGCGTCCGACTGCTAATCGGGAGGTCCTGGGTTTGAATCCCTCTGCCGGCAACTCTAACCCACGGTTTCCCACGGTTCCTCCAGGAGAATTCCGGAGTTGTTTCCGTAAAAATAGGCCACAGCAGCTTCCTTCCGTCCCTATCCTATCCCGTGCGGATAAAGAAGCATGCAAGCAGAGACCTAGGTAAGTGGCCAATTTAATTTGACTGTTTAGTGGTTAACCAGAGTTTAACTTAAACTGCAGTTTTAAAATGGCTGGAGAAATCTGTCCGGATAGGCTGAACGTTTGATGGAGCCCCCAATCGGAGCCACGGATGATCCGCCCCTCCCACCATTTATACAGCAGGCACTGTTGTGTGTGTATCATAGGAAGTAGATTAATTCTAGATGAGTCCCGCCGAATAAAGCTCTATTCAGAATTTATAAACTTTTGGCCCCCACACCCAGTTAATAATGCCCATGGTTTTTGGGATGTGGGGGACGGCAGGGGAGGGGAGGGTCACTCGCTGACCATTTCGACCACCCGTTGGCAGGAGCAGCTTAATTCGCATGGAATTCGCGTCAAATGGCAAACCCACGCGTCCAATTTGATCCCCTCTCCCCCCCCCCATTTTTAACTGAAAAAAAATATCCTCCATACAAATCGTGATCGACAGTTCAATGCTATTCACTTTACTTCCTGGCAGTATGTGAACTGGAATGAATTTTAGATTTTTTTAAAAAATAACCATTATTAAAGGTCGAATAGTTATATCAAATGGCTGCTTTTGATGGTTATTTTAAATGCTTGGTCAAATGGTTTTTGTTAACCAGCTACTTTTAATAGTTATTAAGCTGTTAAGTTAAATTTACTGGCTAAGTTATTAAATAGTTATTAAGTGTTGGATAGTATTAGTTATTAATAGTGGTTAAGTGTTGGATAATAATAGTTATTAATAGTGGTTAAGTGTTGGATAATAATAGTTATTAAGTGTTGGATAGTATTAGTTATTAATAGTGGTTAAGTGTTGGATAATAATAGTTATTAAGTGTTGGATAATATTAGTTATTAAGTGTTGGATAATATTAGTTATCAGACAGGCAAGAGAGTCCGGCAAGGTCGGACGTTTGCGCGTTTCGCTTCTCCCCTCCGCTGGTTAAATTGGCAACATGGCGACCTGTGCAGAAATCAAACAGTTGC